>OX463841.1:11357609-11472349 GCA_949825065.1 Odontocerum albicorne
GATATTATGAATAATATGTTTTGTTTCGATAAATTTAAAATTATTATGTCATATGGTAATTTATATTGTATATTCGCATTGGTGATACGAAAAGTATGCTCGATCAAAGTATCCAGCTTTATTAGATATTTTAGTTACATTGCTTCAGAATCTACATATACAATTATCTTCTTTAGCATTTCTGGAATGTACGTAAACAAAAGGATGTGTTTTTATCTCGTGTACGGAAGGTTAATGGTATAAAACCCTTCAGCATACACTTTTTGAGAGGGACTGAAATCCCTCTCGGATTGATTTCGGTCAATAATACAAGCATTTGATTAATAAATTGATTTTAATGATCATTATTTTGGTCTCCTTTTATAAAGATGTATGAATGAATTTTTTGGTACATCAAGCGAAGAACAAGCGATGTGAATTGAATTTTTATATATTTTATATAACTCGTAACATCTTTGAAAATTGGAACAAAATATTTTTTTTTGTAAAACGTCATTTTACTTTCAAACAAAATTATTATCAAAACAATATTTTCAGAATTAAATAGCGTTTTTTTTCGATATATACCGTTACTGGAGATATAAAGAGTTGAGGGAAAAATGTCTGATATATAACTACACTCAGTGAGATGGAAACAGTTTACTGGGGCCAAGACGTTTACTAAATATTTCATTGCTGTTTTTTTTATGTTACATTATTTAAAATAAAATATTGAAATAATCAAAATATCAACTATTGGATAAAGTGGCAGACCAAAGCGATAGACCACATTATAAGATGTCCAGATAACAGGTCATTAAATTGATACATACAAAAGCAAGAAAAGTGTTAGAAGAACTTTGATGCTATAAGCAGATAATGTTGAAATAGTATCTTAGAGCAAAGCGTACAGTTCATTCAATCAACGGTGCTCCTCAATGTTGGTTGTGTGGACATGGTGAAGATCGTGGTCGGAATATAAAATTGTTTTCGATCTAATAAATCGATACATCAGGTTTAGAATCAATGGAGTAGACTTGGTACTCGCAGTTCGTTATCTCAGGTTTTAGAAAAACTACCATTTGCGAAGACACAACAACTTTTGCATAAGTCTAGCGCACGAACTTTGTTACCAGAAGAACTACGAGTAATTTACAACACTGGGATATTTTTTTGGGTACCATCGGGGGTGAATCCAAACCCTCCGGGAATAGGTCAAGCATCTTACACACTATGCCATGGAGGTCGTTGAACGTCTTACCAACTAGACTACAACGAATTGTTCAAGTCTATGAAGAAGGCTTTTATGCAATAATGGATGGCAAGAGAATACACTTAAGGAAATAATAATAATAAAATGAAAATGTATGTAGCGCCGTTGAGAGAACAGACTCGTCTCAAGAGCGGGATTCGAACCTAATATTACTGAAGGTTAAAAATAAAATATAATAAATAAATTTAGTGTAAGGATAGGAAGGTGGTAGGAGCGACCATCATATTAGGAACTTCTCCGTATTTGTATCTCCATATCTGTTTAGAAAAACACATTTGGTAAAAAAAATC
The DNA here is from genome assembly GCA_949825065.1 of Odontocerum albicorne. Lineage (NCBI taxonomy): Eukaryota > Metazoa > Arthropoda > Insecta > Trichoptera > Odontoceridae > Odontocerum > Odontocerum albicorne. The sequence continues at coordinate 11,359,152 of OX463841.1, forward strand.
CGCAGAAAACTTATCAAGGGAAGACGAACTACAAATAAACCTTCGTAGATCTTCCGATATGTAACAGTAACACATTCGGCTTTAGGTGGAGTGTAGTGTATGTGTTTAGTCTTCATATGTGTGAAGTGTTGCTTTTTTTTTTAAAAAAAAACGCACCGAAAAAAAGTGATTGCTTACCCCTGATATATTGGACACCCAGGAAGTTTATTATGCCTAGCATGGATAGGAAATCCTATAAAACCTTTAAATGGAAAGTCTTGTTCACGACGCTTTTGTTTTCAAATTGACTTGTGCTGTCGTCACCGCAATGAAAATCATTAATATCTAAGTGGTTATAAGAAAAACACTTCCAAATCTTTTTATCCAATCAAACAACGAATTGTTTTTTTTATTTCAGTTGATTGTTATAAGATGGTCTTGAAAAAATATATGTGAGAAACCTCTTGTTATTTAAAATATTTTTAATAACTTTATTTGTTTTGAATACCAAAACAATTATATTGTATTTATTTACGTGAACATTGGTAAAAAATACATGTGACGAAGAGGTCTAATTCCTCATTAACACTTTTTATATTTTTCTCATAAATACTAAACACTCAGCTGAAACATGGACACTCCGCATTCACACCCTTATTCAAACTTAAAACCTTATTTGGGATTATTATATTAAAACCATAATTATATGTTCATATGCAAAATTGGAATTGAATAAAAAATAAATGCCCAATCAATATATTCTGTCTCAAACTCTCCGATTGAAAATGACCAATTATAAAATGCACTTTGGCGAAATTTCCTTATTTTATTGGATAACTAATGAATTGAAAACAATTTCAATACTGAAACAAAATTTAAGTAAAACGTTTTTAAAGAATAATATGAAAGGAGGTATCGATTTTTTTTTGTTTTTCTGTGATAATTATAATATAATACATTAAATTTACGAGATGGACTATACAGTTTTATAAATATAATAATTCCTAGTAATACGTAAATAATGCGAAACGTGCCTGATTATAAGGTGTCTGATATTTTCTGGCTTTCCGATGAGAAAATATTTTTTTTAGAACATTTGCGAGATGAAAATGCCGCGATAACTGTCGGTGGGCGGGCGAGCGGGGGGCGCGCGCTCCACGGCCGGCCGCCAAGAGATCAGTCCGCGCCCGCTAGTACGCCGTGTAGCCGGCCACGCCTGCGCTCCGAGTGCCAATTAATCCCCGGTGCAATTGTCCAAAAGGCCTGTCGATAAGAGGAATACGCGTAATACCTTCTACAATGTTATGTGGCCCTGATAAGAGAGGGTAGTGCGCGCTAGTTCGCGTCTCCGACGGTGAGCCGAGTGTCGCGCTGCGCCGGCCCACTCAACCACGTGGAACGATAGGTACAAGTTTCCCAGGTAGGTACTTTCATTATCAATGATATGATTCACTTTCTCTACTGCTTCTAGCTGCATACATACACCATACTCTGAAGCCCGAGCAACAGTCAGCTGATGATGTTTTTTCAGTCTTATTTCAGCTAAATGAGAATACAAACTCTGTAGTGCCGGTTATTTCGTTTAATATTTTTTTATACTATATTTGTAAAATCAGATTGAATTCTTAAAATGTATATATTTACACTTTAATTTTTAGTTTTTTAACTATTTGAAAAAGATGTTTTCTGTTAAAAAAATCATAAACTTAAGTTGAGGCGATTTTCATATTTTTTAAACTTTAATAGTGTTTTTTAAGGAAATTAATCTGTGATAGACATAACAGGTCTTGTCAGCCATATAAAAATAAGCCATTTTTTATTAAAAAAACTGTTTTTAATGATTCTTAAGTTATTGATTTTTATGCAAGTTAGTACTTATGGCTTATAAATATATGAAAATATTAGAATTATATTTATAGTTTCTGATTTCAATTCAATAGTCATTAATTTGTTTTTTTTTTAACATGATTTCATCTAATATAAGATAGATTATAGAACGAAAATGTTTTTCAGCACAAATTTTGTTATTTTTTTTTACTTACATATGAGCTAATTTCAGTCATATGTAGGCATTTTATCACAAAATGCAGAATTTTCATGAAAATACAACAATTTTATTAAATAGTTTAATAAAATTAAAAAAACATGTAAATAAAAAATCGAACTTATGTTAACCATAGTTATTGAAAGAAAAATTCAATTTGAATATTGTTTCTTTTGTTTTTTTTTTCTTCCTGAAAAGAAGTATTAGAATCAGATTAAAATTCATAAAATGTATCAATTGTTAAAAAAGTCTTCGGTAAGTTCTATCGACAGATTGTTTTCAAACAAGTTGATAAATAAAAAAATAAAAAATTAATTCGAGTTTTTATTTTTCCTTATAAAATAAATGAAAACAAAAAAAAACAAAAATATGTGTACAAATAAATACAAATAGGACAGCTCGGCCCATGTACAATGATTTTAGGCATTTAAATGTTATTTTGTTCGTTCAAATTTTAATTGATTCTTCTTAATATTGCGTAAGAATGCATTTTAATGCAGTTTTAACACACCTATGACATTTTTAGCTTGATAAATTTAAAATTTATTAAATATTGTTTTGAACGTATAAATAAAAGTTGATGATCAATTAATGTATTTCTTTATATACATATTTATATTTAATAAAAGTAAATTTGTTCTTAATATAAAAACATTATGAATTTCTTGAAATTTAAATCACTTTCCGTGTTTGTGGTTTTTAAAGCAAAGAAAGCAATGTGGTTTATTTGCAAGATCTCAAATGTTTTAAGAATTGTGGTTTTTCGTCAGTTAAGGTAAAAACTTCACGTATTTTTAGGTAATATACATTTTATAAAAATACTGAGTACACAGTAAAAATAAAAGATATTTTTGTATTTCTTTTTATTTAAGAATTTACGAAGTATTAATGTGAAACATATTAAAGATTCTTTCATTTGCAAGATAACATAGTCACCATAGTTAATCATGTGCATGAAATGTTTTCGTTATTCAAAGGTGTAAATTAATTTATGTATGAAAAATAGACTCAGTAAAGAAATCAGTTTTTTTCAGTTTATAGGAAATATCGCATGACGGCCTCCATCACATAGTTTTTAATACACATGTCTTCCGACCCGGGGGTTACGGGTTCAATTTCCATCGGTATCCAATTAAATTAAGAAAGGGTTCTGGTTTGCACTTAAGGCATTTTCAACATCTTTCTGCCACGTGGTAATCCATCTGGCTGTACTATATACAGCGAAAGTGTAATGTAAAAAAATATCCTAATCCACATGATAATCCCTTTCTTTTTTCCGATCGGTTTTGCAGTCTCGCCAGCTATGTATGATCCTCACATACCTCTGAACTCTTTTGCTTCTACTCAGTATATTCTTAACCTACATTCTCCATTCTCCATGACCCCATATCTTTTTTGGAGTAGGTAGTGATTTCTACTTCTTCATATTCACACAAACAATCTTGGCCTCATCCACACTCGTGCAGGTTATTCTGTTTTTCATAGTTCTTACCTTAAGTTACAGCCCCTTGAGGAGAGTTTGCTCTCTGAACGGTGCCACATAAATGTTTTTTTAAAATTATTATTAATTCCCTTTGTCAAAACTATATCATTCCATTCTTTGTTCGGCCTATCTTTTTTATTATTATTAATTCCTTTTTTTAAAATTATATCCTTCCATTCTTTCTTCGATCTATCTATTTTATTATTATTAATTCCTTTTATCAAAACTATATCCTTCCATTCTTTCTTCGGCTTATCTTTTTTATTATTATTAATTCCCTTTTTTAAAACTATATCCTTCCATTCTTTCTTCGATCTATCTTTTTTATTATTATTAATTCCCTTTGTCGATCTGCTCTGGAAGTCCTAATATAATTGATGACGACCAAATCAAGGCTTTAGTCGAGAATAATCGGCGTTCTACGACCGAGATACTAAAAATATCGCAAACCATCGTCTACGGACATCTGATGCAATTTGAATTTGAACTAAAAAATACGAAATTACTTTCCGGACAATCTATTACAATACTATTTCGATTTATTTGATAATTTCTTTAACTTAACTATATATTCAGGTCTAGTTGGATTATATGACTAAAGTGGCCTGCAAACTTCCTTGAGTTTAAAGGACCCTCTTTAAGCATTGCATTCAACATGGTTTACGACTGGGAGGGATAGAGAGAGGTGGTGCGCCGAGTTCGAGACATAGCAAAGGTCCACGACGCTCAGATTGAAGAAGCTTTTGAAAAATCGAATTATAAATGTCCGAAGACTGTCACTAAATAAAATTTTAATAAAAGGAAGCTTGCCAGTGTCATGGTTCAGTGGTAGGTATGCTTGCTTAGTACCCATGCGTTCTGAGATGAATACCCCAGCGATCCCTGGACTGGTTTCATTTGAAGGCATTTTTTTCGATTTTATTTTTGACCTGGTGCTGAGTGGGAATTTAATAAAGTTTATTGGAATATTTTAAGGGTTCCAGATACTATTCAATACCGCTTAATGCATTACTTGTTTTGGTCTCAGTATTTTGGAAAGAGGTAATGGTTTCAAATTTAATTTACATTTGTCTGTCCTTTCATGGTAAGTAAACATTTACAAAATTGAAACAATCAAATGAACATTAATCGTATTATCTGTTCATATACTCTTCTTTCTTTAAGGCTAGACTTGAGGTATATTATCATCAGTACTGTATCTCTTTAGATGTGGACTTCCAGGTTTCTATCCATTTTTTTGGAGGTATTTCAGGCATTGCCATTTTGGAAACTTTTGTGTTATCCATCCGTTCCTATCTGTTTGTGTTTTCTGTTGGAAATGTATTCGCAACCAAATAACAAGTGACAATTATTTATTCAATTTAACCGTCCCTTCCCTGTGATGTGTAACTATTACACATTGCTTCCAAAAACTTTAATGTCTATAAATATAATAAATACTGGGTTCAGATTTAAGGTATTCCTCCATTATACATTTGCTCATTGAATGAAAAAAATAACATTATTAATAATTAGCACTTATTATTAATATTATTTTTTTCATGAGATATATTTTGTGAAAATCGAGAATAAATTCCCCAATACAATCAAACGTGTGCCAGTGTGTGACGTAGGTATATTCATTCTAAAAAAACGCTACGGATGAGGAAGCGACGCTATTCACGTCTCACTCTCCTTCTACTTCGGTATATATATAATATAAAAATATTCGAAAAGATCAATTCACCTCACGACTGTGCACAGTTACAACAGGACCTAGACTCCCTAGTCTTCTGGAGTGAGCAAAATCATCTTCTGTTCAACATTAATAAATGTGTCTGTGTATCTTATAGTCGATCGTTTTCACCAATCCACCATCAGTATACTATACAGGGAGTCGCACTAAACAGAGTTTCTGAATTCAAGGATTTGGGCGTAACCTTCGATGTCGGACTCACGTTCGTTAACCATGTCTCACGTTTGATATCGGACTGTTACAAACTACTCGGTTTTGTAATGAGAATATCAAAAGAATTTAACTGCACCGATATCCTCCGAAACTTATATAATTATCTAATTAGAACCAAATTAGAATATGCATCTACGGTTTGGGCTCCTCACCAGCTCAAATACAAAAACAATATAGAACAAATACAAAAAAAAATCCTCAGATATCTATGGTACAGAACAAAGGGCGATTACCCAAAATATGCTCACCATGCCGAACTTCTCACTGTGTGTAACTATAGAAGCCTTGAAACAAGAAGGCAAGAATCCATTGCGATATTCCTAATAAAGGTTTTCCAAGATTCCTTTAACTGTCCCGCGATTCTAGAAGCACTAAGTTTATATGTACCCAATAAATATATCCGTGCAAGGAATCACCCTCTGTTCTACATACCAACTTACAGGACGAATATCATGGCTAAACACTCAGTCACGCGTGGTATAGAGATATTGAACCAACTGAATGACACGGTTGATATATTCTCGGTACCGTCTAGCAGTATGAGAAGAATCCTGGCTGATATTATTCCTAACGAATAAGCTAACGCTAGAAGCAAACCCTCTTTGTGTAACAGGAGAAATCCGTGCAAAGTGGATAAAAAAAAAAAAAAAAATATGGGAACGCAAGAAATAGAATCGCAGTTCACTCGCTTCAGTAGCTTTCGGGCATCCATTTGAGGTGGTTGCTTCGCCCGTTTTGTGAACGTCGGCCGATGTTTTTTTTCATGTTTTCAGCAATTAAATTTTAATTATTCTCACTTTTAACTTAAAATTTAATTATTTTAAGCGATTGGCTATGAATATTCTTATTTTTCCGATTTTAAATCGCTCATTTTTACATGTATATCGAATACACAGCACCGGAACGCGCGAATTTTTTTAGCACGGGAAGGGAAAGATTAAGAAGGTTTTATATTATACGTATTTTAAACTTATGCTACATGTCATTTAAAAAAATAAATAGAAAAACATTGAAGAGGGGAAAGTGAGAATCAAACTGGAGCCATTAAAAATTGGTACATACGGAAAAAGAGTCCCCATCACCTGAACTAGAAGATAGGCATCTTTTTAACTAGGTGTCAAATGATTATATAAATATATATTTTTTAGCAATATATTTTTTTTAAAGACAATTAATATTCTCTAAAAAGAGGAAGATGCGCTCCTTAGGTAATCGCAACTGCAAAAAAATCACAATATTACAAATATCATAAATTGATGCGCAATTTGAGAAATAACAAGATATTTATTTTATTTCATTTGCATAAACTCATTATGAAATCTCTCACCTGAGCTAGAAGACACTCTCCTTGAATTGTTGAATGGAAATAATTACACTTATTTATTAAATAAACCATCGTAAAACGTTTTACAAAATTATATAAATAATAATAAAACAACATTGAACAATTCTACTATTAAAGTATTTTACTATACACAAATTATCTGATGAACAATTGCAGCATATTGGCGGAATCAATTCTGCTAAAAAAAAATCTGTGTCAAGTACGAGTATATTCAAAAGGAATAAGGAGAAATACATGAAATAATAAGGCTTGTTGATTTAATTTGATTTTGCATGATATGTGTAATTGCGACCAGAAGTAGGCAATCACAGATTGTTTGAACCAAAAATAATATGATATTTATTTTCATTTTAAGTTTTTTTTACTTCAAAAGGAAAATGAGAGTATCCGATATTTGAAGTTCTATATATACATAATATATTTATTTACTGGTTGAGTTGCACCGAAAGGTTAGCATATAAATACGGTCTTCAAAACCTTGTCAAGAATTGCATTACAAATATATGAAGGAATTATGTGTGAGGGTTTATTGTTATGTGGTAATTTTTACCAACGAATCACACATATGTTAAATAGACCTTAAGTTAAAATCAGATTGGAAACCTTTTAAAAATTGGCTATCAACGAGAACCAAACCCACAACCATCAGATAGTAAAACATGCGTCTTACCAACTAGACTACATGAACGTTAATCATGTATTAGGGATACTCCTTGTAGTTGATATAGCGCACTGATGATAATTTGTTGAGGTGGGTCTAGCAAACATACCGAGTAACCTAAGTACGGGATTAACTTCCTTTTTCCATGACAACCTCTGTGAGGTAGTTAGTAAGACGGTTGTTTAAAATTCTTGAGTTTAGGGTTCGATTCACAATGACATCAAAAAAGTTCTAGTCTGATTCCAGAGATCTATGGCGACAATATTAACATGCGCTAGATACATTCTATATGTTGTTGCCTATCTATATGCGTAGTATTTTCAACACGTACGCCAGCGAACTCTGATGTACGTGTCTTTCTCTAGTAGTTCTTAACTCGAAGACTCGATTATTGAGTTTATAGTCTTCAAGACGCTTCTTAGATTTATACTTTGAATGTTTATCTAATAATAAAGTTCTGGAATTTGGGGGTGGCGCTATTATGAGATATCTATATAATCAACTGATTCGTAGTTGATTAGAGTGCGGCTCATTCATACGATACGATAGTTGAACGATTCAAAAGAGATATTTGCGATATCTTTATTGCAAAGAGTATGGATTTTACATATGGTTGTATCCCACATTTTAATAGCATATACTTGGATATTAATCCTTAAGCGTTAAAACAGATCTATACACCTGCTTATACGTATATAATTTACTAACATGAATAACATCACAAACCCTTTGTTGACAAACTTTTGTTTGATATACCGAACAATTATTTACGCCACCCTTAATTCAGATTATTTTCTGTGCCGTATTCACGAACTGAGCTTTTAAAAGCACACATAAGTACCTTGTTGAATATTTTTTTCAATATCAATATTTTTAATATCTATTTGGATAAATTGAGTAATGAACTCTTCAATAAACTTTTTAGATAGTGAAGCACGAGTGTCATTGTTTCAGTTGTCATATATTATATTTAGACTTTAAATATATTTTTTTGTTATATAAAGTTATTGGGTTAAATCTATATCGAATATAAATTGTATAAATAAACATTATAAGAGTGCCCCAAAAAAGTTATGTTAGGTGTATTAAGCACCGGCACACTAACAAAGGGAATAGAACCCAGGACACCTGGGTGCTGAACACGCACGTTAGGTATGGCACCAACGATGTATAAATTTTATTAAAGCACATATTTTGAATTATCGCAAATATTTTATTCGTAAATTAAGAAAAATCACTCAATATTAATTTATTTCAAACATTAGAACTTTACCGTTTACTTTTGAAACGGATAACTTTTATTAGAGTACATCTGCGGCTATTTATCTTATTGAAAGTTTTTATTTCATATAAGAATAACAAACAGAAAATAGTTCATCGATAATCAAATAGATCTAAAAGATTAACTGTATTATACTTTTATTGTATACATTACAACCTTGCGGGTTTATTGACATGTGGCAATTTCTTACAAGCATCCAGAAAGAAGTTAACGATTCCTCAAATTAATATCAGGCTGAAATTATTTTTTTAAATAATCTTGATTTCAACGGGAATCAAACCCGTAACCCCCGGGCTGGTAGACAGCTTTTTACCAACTGGACCACTGAGGTCTTCTAGAGAGATGATAAATATTTGTATTTTTTTAATGTTCCTGCATTATTGTTCTAAGTAATTATGCTTATATTTTCCCCAGTTTATGACACCCAATTGAAGTTTTTAACAACATAATTATTATTTAGAATTCAAATATATTTTATAAAGAACTTAAATTTGATAACGTACATATGATAATTCTTAATATCAAGCTAGTACAGTACCCGGCGATAAGTAATACACACCGGGCTTAAGAAAGAGACTGTCGGCTATAATAGGCTAAATTCGACTTTGTAGAGTGTCGTCTCTGTACATTTTTATTTTTTATTTACTTATTTATTTTTTCAAAACAGGCTTAGCCCAATTACTTTGAAAATACAAAACATCAAAAGAGAAGAAAAATTACAAAGAGGAAAAAAAAAATAAGTTAAAAAATTATATAAAATAAAAAATAATGCATATGCATACAAACGAGTATATACACACAAAAATATTACACACATTTATTCACAGTCATTTAGGTATGTTGATGAGTGCCTTCTAACGCGCTCAATCTAAGAAGAAAATTTACTTTTGCTTTTGGTAATGTGATATGAAATATGTCAATATCCGAAGCAGTCCCGTTCAGAAGAGTTAAAGCCCTTCCAACAGGCATAGCGGCTGGAAGACCCGTTCTTGCGTATGTTATTGAGAACAGTTCTTGCCGGCGCAGTCTAGTGTAATTGTTAGGAACATTTAACGCTAATCTTTGTACATTGACAACGACTGACAAATCGCGACGGAACACGTGTATGAATGACAGAGATGACGCTCTACAAAGCCGAAGTTAGCCGATTATGGGCGACAGTCTCTTTTTTAAGCTTGATGTGTATTACTTACCGCCGGGTACTGTAATGTAATTGGTTTCATTCCGTATTTTATTTTTCTTTTCAGCATCCCTTTTTTTCCTTTTATTGATGATATTTTACTTTTATGGCTGTTATTTTTTATATATAGTTCATAAATTTTATACAAATTAATATAAACATTTATAATTGTTGAGACTATAATATATCTTCCTTTATTTACTTTTATCTGGTTATTCAATAAAGTGTGGAATAAATAAATAATTTGTGGTAGACGAATGAAATAAATATAATAGGGATAACCTTTATAAGACTGCACCCAAGTTGCATTATAAGAATTCTTCGTGTAAACATTAGATTGTACAAAACAAGAGTGTTTCCCATCTATTCACCTGTCAACTGTCTTAATCTCATAGTACTTGGTCTTATCTAATCAGGTTTTGTATCAGCATCCAGTTGTTGAAAAAAAAATACCAGTAAAGCGCTAACAGGCCAGTTTTATTTTTTCTTTACACGTTTATATATTTAAAAATATAGAATTAAGGTATAATTATTTAAATACTCAGGAATTTTTGTACGTATCATGATGAAATCAGTCGCGTGATAAGTGCAGCGAATAACGTGTAATTTTTCTCTTCAGTCAGATCACAGCGTCTGGTGTTAGTTGATGCGACTACTGTACGTCTCCATGCAATGGGTAGCTGTGAAACAGCTGACGATTGGATATAGCTCACAGAAAGATAACACCAGAAGATCAACTGTTTTGGTCAACTTGATGAGCTCTGAATAGACTCTGAGTAAATGTGATTAGATGCAAGGTGATTATGCAAAGATGTTGAACGAAAGTAGTATTGAATATGGTTGTGGTCTACACAAGACTCATAACAAATGCTAACTTGTCTGAACATTGCGATTATATGCTCGATTCAAAGCCTGATTGGTGTGAATACTAGGGTGATTTCTGTTGCTTCTTACTGGAAACGTTTGGCGTAATTTACAATTGATGACCAGGACTCGGTAATTAATAAATGAGATGATAGCGATGTGATTAATGGCAATTAGTCAGTATTAATAATCATCTACAATTTGCAGGTAAAGTTGTCTGAGCTTTAATTTGAATCTAAAATGCAAGTCTTAACATCAATTTGTATGCCATTTTTTATACATAGAAATAAACATTAGTATAAAAAAGGTAAGGTCATGAATATAAGCATCCGAAATTATATGTCTCTGTTGAACTTAAGTAGGCACGTCAGTCAAATACGGATATACGTGCTAAAGTTTTCAGCTCAAGGATACTCGTATAACAAAAGGTAAGAATGAAACAATATTTTTTTCAACATAGTGTCTAGTTCAATATCTGTAGTCGAATTAATTTATCAATACCATTCTAAAAATATTCTGAAGTTTCTGGAGTGGGTGCTTCTGCTAGTCTCCCTTGACAAGTGTCATCTTCGATAGGTTCTTTGCCTAAGGGTAACTGTTTATCCCAATCTTTTACTGTGGAATATGACGGAGAATATTTACCGTCGATAGCATCTAAACGTTGTTTAATTTCTGCAAGACTTTTCCCTTCTTCTGAACAAACTTGATAACCACGCGATATTACAAATTTAACATTTTAGAATATAACGAAACAACACGTCTTCTATCGACTCTAGTTGATATACTACTGAGAGTAGCTGTATCAAATTATAACTATAATATTGCCTGCCCATGTGATGGGCGTGGTAAATATCTATACACGATTTAATTTGTTGAGACAGAAAACTTTTGAACCTTAGTACGTACGCTAAAATCTTTGTGTTGTGTTTTTAACTATGGGACAAATGTTGAGAATGTCAGATGATTATATCCCAAAACAAGTGATCAAGGTGACATCCAGTTCGAAGACTCAGGTCGTGAAATGGGCAGATTGATGGATTGTGCAAATATATAATTAAGGTAGGTTCGGAGATAGTTGCTGAGAGGGCCCAGGTCTGACTCGCCTGAAAAGATACCATGGCAGCCCTGCAGCATCGACCCTTATAAATAAGGGGTAGAAAAGACGAAGAAGAAGATATTATATAGAATTCAATTATTACAAAACGTTTATTTGAAATACATTTTCAACTTTAGAAAACATGATCACATCACATTATAATAGAAAAGTAAAAATGGTTAAATGTAATAAATTGTCGATAAGTTCAAGTATTATCATTTTTATATAACATCCTCAATTGTCCCGCCATTCTTCAATATCTTTCCAAAAATATTCAGTCTTTATGGACTTGCGCTACGCCCTCGCAGAGATTGCCTTTAAGCATTTCTAGTTCATCGCTCCTTCTACGTTTTTACCATTAGATTTTGGAACCAGTTACCGATCGACGTAATACTCACACCCTCTTTGGCTTACTTAAAAAATACTACATTTCTCTTCAATAACGAGATCTGTTCCTCCATAATTTCAATTTTATTGTTCTTTCCAACTTCGTTCTCCTTTCCCATTGTTTGGTAAGTTTTGCAAATATGATATATTGCTATGCTATTATTTAACGCTTTAATCATGATTTAGTCTTTTTTATGAAAATAATATTTTAACTTTGCATCAAGCAATTGACATGATTCTTGAAAACTCTTGTCTGTTTGGTCGGAAGAGATTACTGTTTGGTAATAAATTATTTTTTACTGTTAGACGTTTCAACATTGGCAGATCGCAATGAACGTAACTTGAATCCCAGAACTTTGCGCTCACATCGTTCAGAGGCGTACAGTAAAGCCATGTTGTGCAAATCATCTTTAAATTCCATTTTATTTTTTTCCATAAAAACCTTTAAAAGCAGCGTTATGTTTACTCAATTAACTCTAAGAATTTGGGATATGTCCCGGTATGCATATTAATATCTAAATGTATAATGATTAAAATTGTAATGAACAGAAAATACGAGTAGTTTCGAAAAATAATGATTTTTCGAAACTATTTTCTAAATATTTCATAACATTGCTTTAAATAATTAATTTGTGATAATAATTCCTGCTGAAAAAAATAGCTTTTTGTGATATAAATGTAATAATTTTGCAATCTAAACAACCGTCTTCATCACAACTTCCATGAAATTCCTGGTTGAAATTAAGGCTTTAGAATTCAATCTTGCTGTCTGGTCATATCAGTTTTTTTGCATATAATTCCTTGATATTAATGTTTATAGTTTGAAATGACTTGCAATTGAGTTTTTGGAAGCCATGCATACTAAAATATTAAATGTAAACAATATCACTTTTATTAAGTTAGGTCGAGAGATTTGAAGGTCATACATTTTGTTAAGATTTTTTACAAACGAATGTGTAATTACTGACGATATATTATTATTATTATTAAACTTAAGTTTATAAATCTGCTGTGGTGAGAAGCTTAAGAGTTTGGAAAGTTTTAAGATAAATTTGTTAAGGCATTAACATTGTGGAGGTTTAAAGACATTGTAATTTGTTTTTATCAAACACTGTTTATTCTACTTTTTGTAACAGTATAACCATACCGGTGTCAAGGCTTTCACCTTATCATCAGGGGAGCACAAACAAGATAAAGTTTTTTGTGAAAAAAAATAATAGCATGCGAAGAAAATGGGAGTAGTATGTATAATGTTAAATGGGAGTAGTATGTATAATATAAAATGGGAGTAGTATGCATAATACAAAATGGTAGTAGTATGTATAATACAAAATGGTAGTAGTATGTACAATATAAAATGGGATTAGTATATATAATATAAAATGGAAGTAGTATCTATAATATAAAATGGGACTAGTATGTATAATATAAAATAGGAGTAGTAGGCATAATATAAAATGGTAGTAGTATGTATAGTATAAAATGGTATTAGTATGTATAATATAAAATGGGAGTAGTATGTATAATATAAAATGGGAGTAATATGTATAATATAAAATGGTAGTAGTATGCATAATATAAAATATGAGTAGTATGTATAATATAAAATGGTAGTACTAAGTATAATATAAAATGGGATTAATGTGTATAATATAAAATGGGAGTAGTATGTATAATATAAAATGGTAGTAGTATGTATAATATAAAACGGGAGTAGTATGCATAGTATAAAATGGTAGTAGTATATATAATATAAAATGCGATTAGTATGTATAATATAAAATGGTAGTAGTATGTATTGTATAAAATAAAATGGTAGTAGTATGTATAATATAAAATGGTAGTAGTATGTATAATATAATATAAAATGGGAGTAGTATGTATAATATAAAATGGGAGTAGTATGTATAATATAAAATGAGTCTAGTATGTATAATATAAAATGGGAGTAGTATGTATAATATAAAATGGTAGTAGTATGTATAATATAAAACGGGAGTAGTATGCATAGTATAAAATGGTAGTAGTATATATAATATAAAATGCGATTAGTATGTATAATATAAAATGGTAGTAGTATGTATTGTATAAAATAAAATGGTAGTAGTATGTATAATATAAAATGGTAGTAGTATGTATAATATACTATAAAATGGGAGTAGTATGTGTAATATAAAATGGGAGTAGTATGTTAAATATAAAATGGGAGTAGTATGTATAATATAAAATGGGAGTAGTATGTATAATATAAAATGAGTGTAGTATGTATAATATAAAATGGGAGTAGTATGTATAATATAAAACAGAAAAATATAGAATTTCTATAACACAAATTAATCAAATATAGTGTATCTTTTATCAGGTATCTGTATTAAGTAAGATGAAGAAAAACACTCAGACATGGTTTAGGCATATAAATGAAATGGACGAAGAAAGACTGACAAAATAAATATACAGTGAAAATAAGAGTGAAAGGCCATGCTAGAGAAAGCCTTAGGAAAGCATGGTCGGATCGAGTGAATAATATTTTAAACGAAGGAAATGTAAAATTCAGAGAAATCGTAGGAGTTTAATGAGAAGGTGTATGGATGTAGAAGAGTCAAAAATGTGAATGGCGATGCTAAATTCTGGTACTTTCACCTCTCCGTCTACTTCGACAGAGAAATGGTGTGATGGTATATATATGTACACATTTGTATGTCTACGTTTTCTCGTTTCAAAATATTCCCTTCAGACAACCATACTTTCCTTGGTCCTCCTCTCTCACGCTTTCAACTCACATTTGCATTGTATATTTGTTTTCTTAGCGTTTCTTCATTCATTTGTTCCCAAACATCATCCACGTGCCCAAACTATCTCACTCCATGTATTCTTACAAGTGCACACATTACTACAGCATTTATTCGTCTCCTATCAGTCTTCTTCCACGTCCACGTTTTATTCTTATAAATTAAAGTTGGCACCAAACTACGAGTACCTCGGATTACAAGACATTGTTGATCATTTGACTAGATTTTGATACAATCCTTACATCTAAAGATAGTATTTTTTATACAATCCTTACATCTAAAGATAGTATCTGTTATCTTACATCTAAAGATAGTATTTTTTTAAATAATGAACCGGAAATGCAAAGCTGAGTGTTTTCTTACTATACTATATTAACAATATATTTATTCTCTATCAGTGAAACATCTATAGGTATTACAGAAAAAAGACTTCCTAGATACGCGAAAAAAATTCATCGTAAACAAGAAAATATTTGGGTTTTTACCAGACGCGATCAAAGAAGAAACAGAATAAATACATATACTATACTTCAAACTTTCGCTGTCATTTCATTTTCGGTGTAACCCAGTTTCACCAGTTTCCTACTGACCACCGACATCATTAGAGGCTGCTGCCACTGGACACTGGTTACTGCTGGTGGCTCCATCAAGCGCCTAGTGACCGATTGATCTTAACCGTTAAATATTCAAATTGCCTCTATTTAGTCCACGTTTATACTATTCTGGGATCTAATTAGCCTGTAGGCTATTGTGTGGGAGGTTTTAATTCGATGAAATGGTGAGTGAATTCTATTCCGGTAGATATGTGACAATGAAAACAACACTGATTTAGGACAATAGATTTGTATCGAAGTGATATGATCTTTATAGAATTGAAACGCACGCTAACAGTATAGTATTTGTCTCTGTTAAATATGATCTAGTTTTAAATACTATTTTCCTTACGCTTTTTAACTCAGCTGAACAGGTATAGTGTCCTAACAATTTTGAAATATTTAAATGTAATTGACATTATTAAAAGTCCTAACTATTGCATAGCTCGATATCACACCTTATTCTAACTTCGTCACGAATTTTAATTGTTATTGGTCTCAATGAAGTAAATAAAGTATATTACACCACTTCAATATCCCTTATCTTTCATATCTCTTAATAATGTGAATGTTTTAGTCGAATTTTCAAAATTTATTTCTGATAATGATATCAACATATTAATTTTTCCACTTGCTGATACATTTTTAAGACAAATAAGTAATCGTTATAGAATTGGTATTGTGTAGAATTCCGGCTGCGAGTGTGGTCTGGATAACGATACTATAGATCATATATTTTTCGGTTCTCCTTTGCGAGACAGATTTGATTTATTGAAGGCCGTATCTTTACCGCGTTCAATGAATCTTGCGTTTCTTCTTTCTTAAATTTTTGAAGCTTAATCAACTGAAATTTTAAATTGTCTAGAATTGTCTTTTTTTATAATAAATTGTTTTATCACATTGACTCATATAATTGCATAATGACTTGAATTTGATGGCACAAATCATCCTTTTTTTGGCAGATTGCCTATTAAAAATAAAAGTTTAACCAAAAATGAGAGTCCTGTTTTCATGAAATTTACCATACAAAGATCACAACGCACTCTCAGCAGGGTGAATAACAAAGGAAAAATGACAGATCACCGTTATCAAGCAATTTCATCTTACGTGTCTAAAGGCTCTTTCGATTCTGTTTAGTGTCAGGTTATATCACCAAGTTTTTGGTACAGCACTTATTTTGGGATGAGTTGTTTGACTTAATTTTTTACGTAAAAAGTATAGATTATAGTATAGATTATAAAACGTAGACAACCTCAGTAAGGTTTTGCTACCACAATTAAACAAATATGGGTTTTATAAGGTCAATTAATAAGGACCGACCTACATTTCAATACATATATGTCAGATTTATTTTGTAAACCGGAACCAATCCAGAATGTTGGGTATCATTTTCGTATTCAGCACCCCCAAATTTATAAAGGTAGTTAGTTATACTTTCGTTTTTGTTAACATTTTTAGAGCAGTGTTATTTGTATGTTAATATATATCCCTTGTTATTGTTATTGGACCAATTTGTTTCGTTGAAGGTGATGGGGTGGTGGCGGGTGCAGTGAGGGTGGGGAGGCGGGCGGGGGCGGGAGGATGCGGGCTGCCCTGGAGGCCGCCTGCTTACTGCTTCTACTTCTGCTATTGGCTCCAATCATCAACACGAATCAGTGAGTAAAATATTTTATTTTACAAGTTGTGCTTATCTGATTATTGAGTATCGTTATACCAATGAGAGGTTTTGAAGGTTCTTTTTCATGCATCTCCACCTGTTGTGTCTTTCAATTGGTCGGTAAAGAGCTCGGAAGAGTTCCCTCGTATGCACTCTACCCCTACGCTTCTGATAACTACTGTATTTTTACAACCCTTTTCGCTGTGGCTCACTGTTCACAAAGAATGGAAACATTTGTATACTATATCTTGTCATCTATGAAAATATAGCATTAATGTATTATTTATAGTTAAGGCATTAACATTGTGGAGGTTTAAATACATTGCAATTTGTTTTTATCAAGCCCTGTTTATTCCACTTTATGTAACGGTATAACCCTACCAGTTTCATGGTTTTCTTCTCATCATTAGAGGAGCACAAACAAGACTGAATTCTGTTCGAACTGGTACCGACATACACACTCCTAACGGTAAACATTCGGGTTGGGGATTGTGGAGTCAGTGCATCGAGGTGAACATCTGGAAAACACATATATTCCCTGAATCTCGCCGCTGCTCGCTGAAGTTGTCTCCTTCCTCCCTCAATCCACACTCCCCAACCCGTATGTGTATGTCGGTACCAGTTCGAACAGAATTCAGTCTTGATCGTGGCTCCTCTGATAATAAAGTGAAAACCTTGAAACCGGTAGGGTTATACCGTTACATAAAGTGGAATAAACAGTGTTTGATAAAACAAATTACAATAACACGATTGTATAGGTATACAAATAAAAAATTGCTGTTGTTTAGTTGGTAAGACGCTTTACTTACACCCGGGAGTTTCAGGTTCAATTCTCGACTGTACCCAAAAGAAAACTAAATTAAAAAGGATCCCAGTCTGATAATATCATTTATAGCGCTAGACACGTGTGCGTGTGTTTTTGCTACTTCATGTGTGGTATACATATTGCCTAGACATGCTAATACGAATTGCAATATGTGTGCCTACTCCGGTGGTGGTAAACATGAAAGTTGTGTCTCGGCCACGCACTTCAATATATCTTCATCGCCAATTGAAGGTGAATGAATGAATCAATAAATAGTAAAAAATGAATGAATCAATGAAGAAACTAAAGAGCGAACTTAACATCATAAATAAGCTTACCAGACCTTACGAGTATGTTGTGATTTCCGTAGCCAGCTAGTTAATTTTACGTCCAAAAGGATGCCGTAAATTTGCCAATGGCCTTTTATAACGGAAATAAGAGAACCACTGTCACTACGTCTCACATCCCGCCTACAAATCTGCAATACCTTGAATCAAATCGACAACAGGATGATTAATAGGGCCCAGTTGAACGGAGTGCAATGTAAAAAAACAGGCATTTTGTGGTCGACCTAACGATGGACTTGCCTGGGTTTTGCTTGCCTCGGAAGAAACAGTGTACTCTGAATATGATCAAATGCGAATTGGGCCGCACTGAATATGATACGAGTATGTCCAAGTGCCTAGCATGCACGTCTTTCTGTAAATGCTGAGAGATCCAGACCATAGATCACATCGCTCACATCTGCTCACATGATGCGTTTCATGAGCTACGTCATCGTCGTTGCTGGGCCTTATAGTCGTCCCCTCGCTATTGTAACTTTGATTCACCTTGTGAATGTATGCAAACGTTTAATTTTTGTTTGAATACGGTCTGGGAAACGTCGGCGTCATAAGTCAAACCACACGATACAACACTCCGAAAGACCTTATTAAATGATATAAAAACCGCGAAAGTCACAAAATATGTTTAGTTTTAGCTTCCCAATTTTTTAAGATTTTGTCATAATTTTGATATGTTGGCAAAGTTGTAAGAATCATGTGTGTGGTCAGTGATAACATCGCAGGTACAATACACAAAGACATCATACTCCTTTGGAATATGTCAAAGCTGCGGTGTTGTGTGAAATCAGTTAGCAATGTAAACACGTGATTAGTTTTATTATTTAATTTTCACGGTTCACACTGCGCGATGTCGCAAGACCTGTACGTATTGTATGTTGTACGTCTTTCCACACGGGCTCTCATTGTCCTCAATCTCTTTGTAGTGACAATTATCACGGGCCGTTGTCGCATGTGACACTGCGACAGGTGAGGGGACGAAGCTTTTAACATGTTGTGACAGCCATTGTGTGGCTGAGGTGTTTGCTGTCGCCGGGTCACGGAACGGGGCACAGTCACTACGCGTGAGGTCCGACCAGGCGACCATCATGACTTGACCCTATTAGGATTAGACTTTATCTACCATGTCAATACGTCATTTTCTAGCATTGTAAGTAAGAAGTTATCTTCTACTACTAGCATTTAAGAGGTCTTATCAAAATTTATGAATGTATTTTATATGAACATAACACACATAACCTATACTACACTTAAAGTCGAATGTGTTACTATCACATATTGGAGCATCTACAAAGGCTGTTTGTAATTCGTCCTCCTTTAGTTAGTGTACCTTTAGTAAAAAAAATCTTAATTTCTAGTCAGTAATATAACGTGTTTCATTTTTTATTTTTCCCCTTTCATCTCCCCTATTCCTTCCTTTTCCTTTGATTGATGATATCTCATTTTATATGAAAACGAATATTCGGGTGATTGTCCGTCTTTGTGGGGTTTGTGAGCATATGCTCATGTATGTATGTGTTCATGAATTTCGTGGGGATGGATAGTCATTTGAATGTTTTTTGCGACCATGAAATTGCTGAATTTTATCTTGTCTGGTTTTAAGCTTTTACACCCACTGCTTTCCTATCCATACACTGATCTTTTAAATATATTTATTTGTTAATATTTTAAATCTGTCAATAAAAGTGTGTTCGATTCTCAAGTCAAAATGCTCCTTAGGATAGTTTGCTTTCTTCACGACGCTTTATATTATACTAGTTGCAGCCCGTGAAATATTCACGGAAGTAAAACAAATTCTACATTTATGAAAATATGTATTCATAAATGTAAAATTTGTTTATATATATCATTTATACATCGTCCCCTTTTACACCGGTTCAAAAATTGTTAGCTAGGTATTTAAAATTTGTTCAGTGTCACGGACCCACCGAGATTCAAATTTCGAATTACTTTCGGAGAGAATCCAAGTATTCCTCTCTCGCTCTCTTGTATTCAAAATTCAATTCTCGTATTCTTTGTTTGTCGACAGCCGTTGTATGGGGTTTGGCCTATTTATACTATGATTTGTCATTTTAATATTATTATGAAATTTTGCTTAATTTGACGATTACAATATGTTATGTACTCGTATGTATCAAAACAAACAAAAGCTACCAATTTTGAAGGCTTTCTTGCGTAAAAAATCTTATGCGCGGACAGGGCTGGATTTACCCTAGAAAGTTGCCTGCGTTTTTTGGGGGCCCAAAAAACACAGAATCAAAACGTAATGTAAAAAAGTGAACTTTTTTTATAATAATGATTATCTTGTTTTTTTTTTGCTCACGAAACGATTTATAAATTCATCAAAATGATTTAAATACTTCATTCTGTATTTAACTCATTTAGCATTTCGTGCCAAAACAATATGACTTGTAGGATATTTCGTAGTTTTTTTATCATACAGAATTTGACTGCATTTATTATTCAGTTCGATTCATGCTGATTTCTGCATGTCGTCCTAACTTCTAAATGCGTGTTATTTGAGTGTTGTATAAAACAATGGTGAGCTCATATATATTTATGCATAATAAATATTTCACATGCAAAATAAATTCATGGATCCGAAAGCGGCTACCTGTTCCGCTGTGGCGTATGTCGAACAGTTTTTCCATGATTTTCAATTCGTTTTTCGGTCTCTGGGATCCTTACGAATTTGAGAGCCCTGTGCTATAGCTTCTTTTGCCCTAAAAATTAATCCGAGCCAGCCTGTAGAGTCAGAATAGGCCCATGTGTACAATATATGCTTTTCAGTAAGCTTACAGATTCCCTAGATTTAGGCAAGTGAGTCATTGTATTGTATTAAACCTCCGGTGCATACAGGATTACTTGGTAGACTTATTGTAATACTCGTACTAGAAATTTCTTCTAACAATCAAGTCGTAAAAAAAGTTTATAAAAGATTAGACTAGAAATCGAATCCGAAACCCTGAGATGGGTTAAAAGTTCAATCAATTATGCAAGGAAGGTCGTAATAAAAATTCACAGGACAGTAAAACCATTTACGATATCTGGAACACGATAGGGCTATTTATTTACTTGTTCAATTTATAATTTTCAGAAATTCCATCATAAGTCAAAAATAGATATTCTGAGAATTTCATAAATTAGACAAATTGAAATATTTGAGATTACACGAATAACTGATCTATCATATACTCGTATATTGTGATTTAAATTTCAAATTATAAACGATATAAAATTTTGTAACAACTACCAAATTGTATTTTATTACTCTTACATTGTTTGCTGTACAAAAATTTATTAAAGCCAGTATTGCCATTTAGCAATCTCTTCCTATCAAAATTCCCACGGGAATCGAAACCACAACCCTTGGCCTGGTAGACAGGCGTCTTACAAACTAGCCCACGGAAATTATTCGTATTTCCGTTCAATATCTGATAATGGCCAACTTTTTGAAATGTTTATTTTTATGTTTTAGTAAACTCTATTTTTTAATAATGGCGTAATTAAGATTTTACAGTTTCTTAATGTATTGGGGCATATTTGTTTGATCGTAGATTATTAAAGAAATTAGTTATAAAACGTTATTTTTCTCGTTTCTCACTGTTTTATTGTGTACACGTAATTATAATATATAATTAAAAATGAGAATAATTATAATCATACCGATTTTTTAACATAAAATGTATACCTTTTGTTAAAAAAAGAATAATATTATTAAATATAAATATAATAAAAAAATTGACACATCATTTGAGATGTTATATTATTTCTATGAAAACAATCTGACGAGACAAAAATAAGTTTCGCCCACATACTTTAACAAATATTTTATTTTAGATATGCATCTGTATTTTTTCTTTGTAATCAATACACTTTTGGAAGTGGGAAAGAATGTACTCGTATGAGAAGAGATATGGGTATGTGCATTAACACATTGTTGATAATTTGATTAACAATGCTTAGGAACCTATCACGGGCTTTATTAAAAATCAAACACAAATAACGGTTGGCTGCTAATTATTTTTTGGCTCTCGTATTTTCAAAGTGACAATTGGATATTATTATGCAACAACAACCCAACCCATTTTATACCTGTTCTAAGATAATAGAGGAAATATCTCGCCACTTTGTATGAACTTTAAGACGTAATTTAACAACAAAATGTCAATTTAACTTGCTTGATATATTTGCAAATGCAGAATTGATTTGCGAATTGAATCCTTTTTGAAAAATTACGTTATATTTGTATGGATTAAAAGTATAAGGGTTAAGTTAACATTTGAATAAAACTGAGATCATTGTTGTTTATGTTTATTAAATTAGTTATTAATATACAAAGAAAAAATATATTTCGGGGATGGAAATAAACAAAAAGACAGGAAAAGCCTAAATAAGTCAGAAAAAAACCTCTAGTTCTCTGGATTCAATTAATCGGCATAAAAATTAAAACTTGGAATTACAGGTTCAATTTTAATTAGCCACTAAACATATGATAATTACACGTATGAATCAAATAAATTTAAATTTTGTTGTAAATGTTAACTTCCTTTTTTTTAACAAACCCAAAACCATTTATTTTTCAGAAGTGAACAAATCAACGTAAGTATACAAAAATGACAACCTATAATTACGAGTATCCTTTCTGAGAAAATTGAGAAAATATCTTGCCGCGTTCTAAGAGCTTGAATGGAATATATTTAAACGTAATTCAACTAAGAAATACCTCTTTTCTCTGGTGTTTTAGCACATAAGGCATTCAAGTATGCTTATTAGATATTTGAGATGAGGTACGTTTATTCAACTACCTCCATGGTATAGTTGTTAAGATGTTGGTTTTTCACCCGGGTTCGGTCTAGACTTGTACCCAAAAAAAGAGTCCCAGTGATTTAAAGATATTGCCTGGTAATAATACTTGCACGCTCTAGATGTATGAATTGTGAGCTATTTATCTCTTTCACTTACTGAAACCGGGATACAACATTGCTATTCAATATATCTACGTTTGGATATGCTGAAGGGTTACACATGAATGAGTGAATTCAAAATGAAAATAATACGAAAAAAAAACTTAGATTCTTTTGCGTGATACTATCTACATATACATATTTTGGTATTTTATCTGAGTTACTTTTAAATATATTTATAAAACCCAAAGTTTGTCCATAGATAATAAAATATATTTTTTCTTATTTATCCCTGATTGATTGATTTTATTTTTTCCACAAATCTATGTTTTACTATTTTGTCAAATTGTGATTTAAGCCACTTTGCCTCAAACCTATTTCACTTGCTTTAGAAATCGAATATACTAGGTAAGTCCAGAAAGTAAGTGCACTGAATTTTTGTAGGTTACAATTTTTTTTATTTAAACAAAAAAATTACGTGGTTACCGTAGTTCATATGTAAGCTATTTTTCAACATAGTCGCCATTCCTCTCAATGCAGGTGGTGAAGCGGGGTATCAACTTTTTGATGCCTTCCTCGAAGTAGTTTCTCGCCAACCCCTCCGTCCACTTCTCCACCTCCTTCTTTACCTCCTCGTCGGTTGAAAACCTTTTTCCACCCATGTGCAGCTTCAGGGAGGTTAAGAGATAGTAATCTGAAGGTACTAGGTCAGGGGAATGCGCGGCATGGTTCAGGACATCCCATTTAAACGATGCGAGCAGTTCCTTCGTGGCGTTGGCCGTGTGTGGTCTGGCATTGTCGTGCAGCAGGCAGACTCCCTTTGTCAGCATGCCTCTCCTCTTGTTCTGAATCGCCCTCCGCAATTTTTTTTGGGTCTCACAGTATCTTGCAGAGTTGATGGTCTCCCCTTGAGGCATACATTCAATCTGCGATCGTCACGGAGCGCATTTTCGATTTTTTCCACAATTTCGTCAGTCACGATTGAAGGTCTTCCGCTCTCTGATCATCATGCACAGACGTACGACCGTTTTTAAACTCGCGACACCACTTGTACACACTCGTACGATTCATAGCTTTATCACCATATGCAGTTTTCACCTCATTATAAACCTCAACCGGAGGTTTTCCCTTCCAAACGAGATAACGGATGACGCCGCGTATTTCGCACTTGGCGGGAGATTGGATTGACATTTTTCACGAAACGTGTTGTCGCGTCGACACTTCTCAACGTACTGACCTCGAACCGGTCTCGTTGCGGAGGGGAAGGGTCAGGCTACACGGAAGTGTAGCCAACATGTCGAAAATAAAATCCATCCGGTCGTGAGAGCCTCAGTACACTTACTTTCTGGATACGCCTCGTACTTAGAAGTAAATGAACTTTTTGATGTCTAAAAAAATGTTTATTTAAAAAAAAATGCTTTAATATATATGATATGTAATATTACAAAAATGTTAAATTAAACGTGCTTAAAATATAACTGACAAATTTTATATTTGAAAGAATCCATTTGATTTTTCAAATACATTTTGTCTTTCTTTATACTTTTGACGATTACTAATGTTCAATTTTATTATCACGTCAATTATTAGTAGACAAATTTATACAAACAATACTTAATTAAAAAAATTGTATAAAAAAGAAGAGTTATCAAATATTATATACTAAAGTCGGCTATACATTATGCTATATTCCGTACATTTTATATTTTGACCATATGCATACAATTGCTTGACTACTTTAACTAGTGTAAGGCTTTATTTTGATATTAGCTTTGACGGTGGATTAAATAAATAAACATAATCGTATGTTCTACCAACAAGTATTGTTTTGTATTACACTAACGTTGTATACAGTACCTTAAGTGAAAAGAGCAGATGTTCAAGAGACCTTAAGTGAAAACTAGGTCTAAACCCATTGGGACACAGATTTATAAAAATCTCGGTTTCAACGGGAATCGAACCCGTTACTCCCGAATTGGATGACGTATTTCTTACCAACTTGGCTACGTAAGTAGTTCAACAAAATATAAAATGATCACTAACGGTTGGCATTTATGTTATGCAAGCGGGCGCCCCCGGTTCGATTCCTGGCGGATTCACTTCCGGATTGGTTTTACTCTTAGGGCATTTCACATCTTAAGTTATGCTTTTATGAAGCTTAAATGCTAGATAACCAGATGGCTTTCTTGTGAACGACATTAGTGCCACTCAACCTTCCTTATTTTCCATTGAGCTAATTACAAAACGCTATTGAATTGATTTTAATGACCGGGAAATAATGCTGTACTAAAATATCTAAAAAAAAATCAAAATATCACGTGTTTTTCTTACTATCATTTAGCACTTTTGAGAACTCTCTAGTATTTGTATGTAGCACTCGCACTCTATTTAAAATGCATCGACGTTACTAGTGCGGTTAAAATAACTCAAAGAAACACGACACTGACACCCTCAAGGGTTTTGGTAATCGTACAATTAAAAAGAAAAAAAACCGTTTATTTATACTTTTATATGACTACATCGGTATGATTTTTTCTTCCAAAAATATGATAAGAATTAATATTTTAAGCAGAATTCATTGAACGTTTTAAGTATTGTAATATCTGTGAATTTCTATTTATTAAAATTCTTTCTTTTTATATTTATTGTGTGCTTTAAATGATTGCTATGTGTACAGTCGATTTATTTATTAATATATTGTGAATAAAAATGTTCCATATAAAAATGAATACATAATATATGAATAATGACCTCCATTATCCTGTTGGTAAGAGACATGTTTTCCAACTCACGGGTTGAAGGTTTAATTTCGTCGGTGCCATTTTAATTTCGTAGGTATCCAATCTTGTTTTTATCTAAGATCACTTTTCCATCTTTATGGATGGTTGGATGAGATTGCCACTTAAATCTGCCAGGTTGTAATGCAAACAACGAAGTTTAATATAATAAATACAATCTTATTTTTCAGAACATACAAATGAAACTGAATTTGGGTAAGAATTTTATTAGGAACATATTGAAATATTAGAGAAGCCCTTAAGTCAACACCAAGTTTTAGAAGTTCTTTAAAATTTAGAGAAAAAGTGTTCTGCGAATCTTGATCTTTAACATCTTTATAGTTGGATGACATTGCTAAATGCCAATAAATCCAACAGGTTGTTTTTTTTAAAGTATACTATAATAAATAATACAGTGTTTATTCATCTGAAAATACAAAGAAAACTGAAGTTAGTCAAGAATTTTATTAGGAACACATAAAAATACTAGGGTTGCTTTGAATTTTAACAAAAAATTTTTGAAATTCTTTAAAATGTAGAGAAAGAAAGGCGCATTTTTTAATAAGAAGATCATCATATTTGGTTTACTATTAAATAAATATTTATAAATTAAGTCATATGTGGTAGTGTTTATAAGGAGCGCATAAAATTGAGGAGCTATTATATAATAGTAACCTGTTGTTTTATTGCAGTAGTAATGATTCAATATTAAATATTGTGTTCATGTTCTCATGCCAACAGCGTCGTCATCTCCACCTGGAGGTAGATTGCTTGTCTCATCTCCCGAGCATTACATTCACACTGAGGTGTGTTCACGCCTCTGGCGTCGGTCCATGCAACATTACCATACATTAACTCTTATTAATTCCATCCGATGGCAACTAGTAAATGAGGAACAAGTTAGATTTAATCATTTGCTTAAATTGATCCACCGCATTCATTAGGCGACGTTTAATTTATTTAATGGTCTGCTGTCATATTAATCGCTATTGCAATTGCAGTGCAGATGCAATTTAAGCGTATTGATAGGCCATACTAATATACTCGTATTATACTTCGTATTACCACTGTTTCTGTTGTTGTGATAACTTGCTAAGTTTATCATTTTATTGTTTTATACTGAAAAAGCATAAATTGATGCAATGTTTGTCTTGTATTGTTTTATTACACTTTCGTTGTACACAGTAAAACCTGGCGGGCTTATTGCCATGCGACAATCTCTTCCTACCGACCAGAAAGGTGTCAATTTAGCCTTAAGTGAAAACCAGACTGAAATCCTTTTTACGATAATTTTAGTTCCGGTTTGATAGACATTCGTCCATCTAGGCCACGGAGGTCGTCGGTTTCTTATATTGTATTGAACATTCGTTATATAAAGTACAACCTAGTAAGCTTATTGTCATGTGGCAATCTCTTTCAAACATCCAGAAATATGGTAAAGTTACGTGAAAACCAGACTAGAATCGTTTTTTTTTAGATCTGGGTTCAATGGAAACCGAACCTGTATAGTGCTTAACGTGGGGTTAAACTAATCAGAAAATATGTCAAAAGGTTTTACGTAAAAAAATATACGTACTTTTTTTCGGCTAAAATCCCCAGGTGAGTGACAAGTGTTCTGCTAGGTTACGGATGTCTACATATTCGTAAAATAACGGTTACGGTTTGTCAATTTAGGTGTAGATATTGATTTTATAACAGCGAAAACGCTTGTCTTATGTTATTTATTTTCTTTATCGCGCCAGAAGTAGTGTTTTCTAAAAAAATGTATTTTGTATGGTGAAGAGTTGTAACATATTGAAATTATTTAGCTCATCAAATAATTGATGAGCTAAAAATCTTCAATTTTTGCTCAAATGTTACTTTACTGAAAAGGAAATACTGAATAAATAACTTGTATATAGTTATTTTGTAATGTGATATCAACTGCGGAGCATTTTCTTTTGGACCGAGAGCCTCTTAAGAAGTTCAAGTAAAATAATGTTTGATTGTATGACAAACTGGGATATCATTATTAATGGCAAATTTTTTATCCATCAGATCATTGCCACCCTCGGTACTGCCTCTGAAATATATCAATATTATAAAAATGAAATAATGTCGTGGTATTCGTCCAACATGGCTCGGTCAGCTAACCCGGAGGCATTTTTAAGTAACTCCTCTAGTGACTTATGAAAAAAACAAAGAATTTGGTATTTGTTACACATTGTATGTAAAATAAATGGTTATTTTTAATTATGTACGAGTATTATAATTTATTTATGAAAAATTCTTTGAAAATTTATTCTACTTTTTTACTGTAGTCTTAAAAAAACTAGAGTTATTATAATTTATTTTTATCAAACACTGTTTATTCCACTTTTTTGTAACGGTATAACCCTACCGGTTTCAAGGCTTTCACTTCATCTTCAGGGGAGCGCAAACAAGACTAAATGCTGTTCGAACTGGTACCGATATACACGCTTCAACGGTTGGGGGCTGAGGGATGAGGGAGGCATGGGACAATTTCGGCCAAGAGCGGAGAGATTTTTGGGAAATAACTACTCAACAGATGTTCGGATCGGTGTACTGATTTAGAAATTTCTAGGGCTTCTAATCTGTCCAATGTATTTCCATATCATTTAGTCTTGTTTGCGCTTCCCTGAAGATGAGGTGAAAGCCTTGAAACCGGTAGGATTATACCGTCACAAAAAAGTGGAATAAACAGTGTGTGATAAAAATAAATTACAATGTATTTAAACCTCCACAACGTTAATGCCTTAATTATAAACAACAAACAAACTAGAGTTAGTTATACGTTAATTAAGTAATACACATCGGGCTTAAGAAAGAGACTGTCGGCCATAATCGGCTAACTTCGGCTTTGTAGAGCGTCGACTCTGCCCCTAGAATGCTTGACAACGACTGACAAATCGTGACGGAACACGTGTATGAATGATAGAGACGACGATCTACAAAGCCGAAGTTAGCCGATTATGGTCGACAGTCTCTTTCTTAAGCCTGATGTGTATTACTTACCACCGGGTACTGTATGTTCCGCATAATACTTTATTCGTTTCATGGTAGGCAGGAGAGAATATATATCGAAACCTTCCTAGTCAAACAAACAACAGCCTTTGTCTTATTTATCCTCACATGTCTTGTAATACTGATATCGTAAGCTTGAGCCACTTTACAGGAAAGCATGAGTAACATTGTTCCTATTCAGTCAGTTTGTTATATTAAGACTTTTAATCACGATTATTTTCTTGTTATTTGATATCAATTGGTAAAACCTGTATGAAATACGAAAAAATAAATACGAACAACCTTTACCTCATCCATATTTATATCTCGTAATATGTTATATGCTGTTTCGCACGCCTTTTACATTTGATTCAGACCAAAATTCAATAACTATAGTATATCATTTCACTATTTCGTCGGTGTCCCTCTTCTTCTCACACTGCTTATTAATCGTCGGTCTACCTCTTCTACTCATACTGTTTATTAATCGTCGGTCTATCTCTTCTTCTCACACTGTTTATTAATCGTCGGTCTATCTCTTCTTTTCACACTGTTTATTCCAGATATGTATATTTGTTTTGAAATCAGAACTCATTCTGTCTATTAGTCAAACTCATGTAAGGATTATTTTTTTTGTTCAGTTTATGACATTTGATTCTAAAAAACAATTATCTCTAATTCGGTTTAGTTTTTTTGCATGAAAAATAAAGATTTTTCCATAGAAGTAAGTATGGTGAAGTATGCAAATAAAATATATTGCATTATTCTTTTCACAGAGTATTTCGAGAGCCATGGAGTTATTTCGCAACATTACTGTCATCTGCATTTGTAATGGTCGTCACTAAAATATAAAGTGCATTTCCTTACTTTTAGGTATGTGTCTCACACTCGAGTTAATAAATTATCTTCACGTATTTAATGTTAAGATTCTCAAACTTTCATTTAATAAAAAAACAAAACAGTTTAACGATACTATTTAAAATACGAGTACATTATAATTGACTATTATACCTTGTTTTTACTCTTATGTTAGATCTGTAGTTTGTTATCATCAGGACTGCTTGTTTTGAGATTTTGACTCTCAGATATTCTTTCATCTTTGTGGAGGCTAGTCTTGTATTTCATGCATTGCCATATAGGCAACTCTTGAGTTATCCATCCTTTCCACATGATTTTGCCAGTTCATTCCCCGTATTTCAATATCTTTCTACCCTATCTCAAAATATCTTCTACTTTTTATATTTCTCGCTTATCTAACTATCTCTAAATGTTTTGCCTGCAATGTCTCTGAGAATTTTCATTTTATTAATTATGATCATATTGTTCGTTTTTGTTATATATTTTTTTGTTAAAAGAGAAACTGAAAATATTTTTTATGTAGTCACTTACATAAAAATAGAAGTATGACATAAAAATCTAATATTTGTATTCGTTCATTCGCATAGTGTCCTGCAACATATGTGAATTGATAATGCAGATATGCTGAAGAACGTGCCTGGGAGATAAGAATTGAGCCTTCAGGCTCATTATCGCTTCAGGTTCACTATCACGTTACTCACAGTTCGCTATAGCATGTGATGGTAATATGAATGCACGTGTACAGATAAAACTTGCAGACATCTAGTGCCTGCAAGTATTATTACCAGATGAACTCTTTAACCAATCTGGTATTCGTGTTTCTTTTTTTATCAGGAATTATTGGACACGAAACCCCACACTAGACCACCGAGGTTCTATGAATTTCCCTCATTTTGATTAAAAGGAAAGTATGTCAGCATAATCTGATAGCAGTTGCTTTGGATTGAATGAAGCGTTGTCTTAAACGAATTATGAAGCGTTAAGAAGATAATTACTCTAAATAAATTAACTTTAGTGAAACAATGAAACCAAAATAAGGAAAAAGCTAATTTTTTGTCCTCTTGAAGTGTAAGTTGTGTTCATTTTGTTCCATACTAATTTGAATCAGGCAGTTTCTGTCTGCATTATTTTGTTTAATTTGAATAATCAATGGTACCAGTCTTAAGATATCAAAATAAAAGTGGAGCTGGCACGAAGCTGCTTTTTTAAAACGCAGAATCTTCTTTGCAACAAGGATTTTAAATCTTGACTTAAGTATGCAAATTTTGCGTTGTTACATTATCTTCATACTTCTCCATGGTATTGATATGCGGGCATTTACTCTCAGATCCCCACAATACAACTATAGTCTCATGAGTTGACAACATTCGTAATTATGACATCTTGAAACAGATGAATAAAGATTTAGAAGCAATATCCACTATCAAAAGGAGAAAGTTAGAGTACTTTGGATATATGATATAATACAAGGAGAAAACTATGAGATCATTCAAATTATATTACAATGAAAAATTCTTGGTAGACGAAGTGTAGAAAGAGGACGCATCTCCTTGTTAAAGGACTAACGGAAATGTGTTACTGTTGTTCCAATTATTTGTTTAGAGCTGCCGCCTCAAAGGTCAAGATACCCATGATGATCACCAAGGGAGAGGAGAAGAACGAAGTACAAGAAAACTTATTTAATAAGAATACTTATTATTATTATGATGTCATTTGATATTTACTTTGTGGGTTCTGTCTTAAGAAAATGTTTGTACACTCGTATATCTATGCGAATAAAATGTATATATTCACAAAGTGAAGTAATAATTCGGAGACATTACTTAATCTATTAGCATGATAAGCATACAATTTCAGAATTACAAAACTGTGAAAATATATTACATAAGTAGCCCGTACAGTGTGCATGTCGTATCATACGAAAACTCAGTATGAGTGAAAATAAACTGTTATGTTTATGGTGGCACGCTCAGTTTCCCACCGCGTTACGTGATTTTATAATATTCTGCCGGTCATCTCACGTCCAAGTTTGTGACTCGTGTAAGAAGTCAGCGATCTCGTAGGGACTGGACAAATTTCATTTGATTAATTAATTATATATTATCTTTTTTTCATTCTTCCAAGTGCCTTGAAAGGATTAAAATATCATAATTTAACAAAGGTTTCGACTTAAACTTTGTGGAGCTCCATATTAGAATATTAAACCATAAATAACTTTATTATTCCACTAATTATATTTATACTTTCCCTTGAAGAATAGGCAGAAATAACAGATTTCCACACATTTTTTATATCGCATAACTTTCGCCTTCTTCACATTAATATATCACGTCATGCATATTTTTTTGGTATTAATACTTCTCACTTTCCTTTCTTTGAAAATCTTATCTACTTGATTTAGCCGAAAATCTACTTGCCCTTCTAACATATATTAACTAAGTCATTCTTTCGTCACTAATTCCGTCTACATACCCAAACTTTCATAACGGTCCTTTTTCAATTTAATTAACAAAAATTGTACATGTATTAATTTGTTATCTCTACAATGATATTCCACATTTTTTCCACAGTACACGCATCTATACTACATTAACTTTACTTTAATTCTTCTTCTGCTATTTCCAAGGTTTACCTCCATACGTCAACGAAACAAACTATTACGAGTTATTATTTTTGTTATTATTAATATAAGCAGTTGTAAAACACATATGTCGTCGTATAACTTTCCCTAGATTGAGTTTCTCTTTTTGACTAACTAACATCGAAACATATTAATTTAATATGAACAATTTTGTTATTATTGATATAACGCGTTTGTTGTAAAACATATATGACATTGTATAACTTTCCCTAGACTGAGTTTCTCTTTTTAACTAATTATAATCGAAACATATTACTATAATTTGAACAATTTTTTTTACTATTGATATAACGCGGTTGTTGTAAAACATATATGACATTGTATAACTTTCCCTAGACTGAGTTTCTCTTTTTAACTAATTATAATCGAAACATATTACTATAATTTGAACAATTTTTGTTACTATTGATATAACGCGGTTGTTGTAAAACATATATGACATTGTATAACTTTCCCTAGACTGAGTTTCTCTTTTTAACTAATTATAATCGAAACATATTACTATAATTTGAACAATTTTTGTTACTATTGATAAAACGCGGTTGTTGTAAAACATATATGACATCGTATAACTTTCCTTAGACTGAGTTTCTCTTTTTAACTAATTATAATCGAAACATATTACTATAATTTGAACAATTTTTGTTACTATTGATATAACGCGGTTGTTGTAAAACATATATGACATTGTATAACTTTCCCTAGACTGAGTTTCTCTTTTTAACTAATTATAATCGAAACATATTACTATAATTTGAACAATTTTTGTTACTATTGATATAACGCGGTTGTTGTAAAACATATATGACATCGTATAACTTTCCCTAGACTGAGTTTCTCTTTTTAACTAATTATAATCGAAACATATTACTATAATTTGAACAATTTTTGTTACTATTGATATAACGCGGTTGTTGTAAAACATATATGACATTGTATAACTTTCCCTAGACTGAGTTTCTCTTTTTAACTAATTATAATCGAAACATATTACTATAATTTGAACAATTTTTGTTACTATTGATATAACGCGGTTGTTGTAAAACATATATGACATCGTATAACTTTCCCTAGACTGAGTTTCTCTTTTTAACTAATTATAATCGAAACATATTACTATAATTTGAACAATTTTTGTTACTATTGATATAACGCGGTTGTTGTAAAACATATATGACATTGTATAACTTTCCCTAGACTGAGTTTCTCTTTTTAACTAATTATAATCGAAACATATTACTATAATTTGAACAATTTTTGTTACTATAAATATAACGCGGTTGTTGTAAAACATATATGACATCGTATAACTTTCCCTAGATAGAGTTTCTCTTTTTGACTAATTAACATCAAAACATATTACTATAATTTGAACATTTTTTGTTACTTTAGATATAACACGGTTGTTGTAAAACATATATGACATCGTATAACTTTCCCTAGATAGAGTTTCTCTTTTTGACTAATTAACATCGAAACATATTACTATAATATGAACAATTTTTGTTACTATTGATATAACTTGGTTGTTGTAAAACATATGTGACATCGTATAACTTTCCATAGATAGAGTTTCTCTTTTTGACTAATTAACATCGAAACATATTACTATAATATAATATGATTTTTTTGTTACTATTGATATAACGCGGTTGTTGTAAAACATATATGTTACGACATCGTAAAACTTTCCCTTGATTGAGTTTCTCTTTTTGACTAATTGACATCGATATATATTACTTTAATATGATTATTTTTTTAAATTACTACAAACTCGCAATGAATGCTGCAAAATCCAAAATAATGGTGATAGAAGAGTGAAAGGAAAAGTAAATGCGATATATGGGTGAAAAAAGGAAGATTGGAGCAAATTGAGGAATTACGCCATTTAGGTAGTATTTTTTATGATGACGGAAGAGTTAAGAGGGATATCGAACGGCGTGTAGCAGTCACGAAACAAAGTCAATGGATAGTATCAAAATCGTTTAAGATGATATTCCACAATAGTATTTTGGTGCCAATTTTGATGTATGGGAGTGAAATGTTGACGTGGAAAAAGACTAAGAGGAGTCGAATAAATACTGTAGTGACGCGTGGATTCAGAAAAATACTTGGAGAGATAATGTATGACAGAATATGGAATGAAGTGATAAGGAATGGATGTGAAGTTAGGACTGATGTGTTAAATAAGATGAGGGGGTATACGTTGAAATGGTGTTGGCATGTAAAACAAATGGATGAAAAAAGGTTAAAAAACAAATAGACTGTGCAGATGTGATTGAAAGGCATATGAGAGGAAGACCAAAGAAAGTATGGTTGTATCAAATGAATGATAAAGTCTGAATGAAAAAAAAAACGTAGAAAGTTAGAGAAATCATAGAAGTTGTATGAATGTGAGAGATATCAAAGATGGGTGTCGAGTTACGAAAGTGTGGCCCTATGTTATTTCTGCCTACTCCGACAGGGAAATGGCGTGATGGTTTGTATGTATATAACATCGGAATACATTACTTTGATATGAACAATTTTTCAAAATTACAGCAAATTGCCGATGACAAAATACTTTATAAATACGCTTCAAACGTGTAATAATAAAATGACGATTTATATAGCGCTGTTTAGAGAGCAAACTCTCTTTAGAGAGCAAACTTCTCGACATCTTTTTTATACATCCGGGATATGCCAACGAGTCCTAGTGATACAGTTAAGAATACATAATCTTATCACGTAATCGGCCCACACGAGCCTCATCTCAATCGGCCCACACGAGCTTCATCTCAATTTATCTTAAGATGATTATATTAAATAAATTTAAAATAATAAATAAATAGTCTTTTTATCATCCAAGAACATAAAATCGGCTGTAATTACGTCCGTGTGTAACATTAGGTGTAGTCATAGTTGTTACATATTATTTAATTATTGACCTAGTTAGAACCTATTTTTTATCATCCAAGAACATAAAATCGGCTGTAATTACGTCCATATGTAACATTAGTTGTAGTCATAGTTGTTACATATTATTTAATTATTGACCTAGTTAGAACCTATTTTTTATCATCCAAGAACATAAAATCGGCTGTAATTATGTCCGTGTGTAACATTAGGTGTAGTCATAGTTGTTACATATTATTTAATTATTTACCTAGTTAGAACCTATTTTTTATCATCCAAGAACATAAAATCGGCTGTAATTACGTCCGTATGTAACATTAATGTAGTCATAGTTGTTACATATTATTTAATTATTGACCTAGTTAGAACCTATTTTTTATCATCCAAGAACATAAAATCGGCTGTAATTACGTCCGTATGTAACATTAATGTAGTCATAGTTGTTACATATTATTTAATTATTGACCTAGTTAGAACCTTTTTTTTATCATCCAATAACATAAAATCGGCTGTAATTACGTCCGTGTGTAACATTAGCTGTAGTCATAGTTGTTTTATAATATTATTTAATTATTGACCTACTTAGAACCTATTTTTTTTTCCAAAAAATATCGGACAGCTGTCACTTCTTGATATGGTTTTAGACATAAAATAACAATTGCAAATAATATATTTATGAAGAAGATATAACTTTACTGTTGAACAGCAAAATAAAATATAAATATTAAAACGACAAAGCAGTTTACAATAAGCGGGAATTCAAAATTATATCAACATTTATAATATAGACACTCAATTATTAGATTCACATATTACTGTCTTTCTTTTATCTAAATAAGATATATGTATACTGTTTAGTTTCGTTTAATTAAAATACAGCATTATTAAAGATTTTCAAGTTTAGTCAGAAAAGTATAATAACTAATCATTTTGTTAAAAAAAATAACTATAAATTGTTTTAAATCTTTCTGCAAGACAAAGTTTAAATTAAATGTATTACAAATTCATTAAGGATCGAAATGACAAGATTGCTGTAAAAAGAGCTGCAAATGCTAAAAGCATGAGACCATCCCGTCAATCACAACGAGCAAGCTAGACTAGAGAATCAGCAACACGACGACAAACAAGAAGCAGCACAAACACAAGCTAATGTCATATTGAAAAATAAAATGATTTACTTCTGTCTGACGGGTTATTATCGTTACTGGTTTTTATAATTGACAACTTGGTTTATTTAACCAGCGTAAGTGCAAAATTGCACTTTGGACAAAGTGCGGCCATTAATTAAGGAAACAGAAATTGCATAAGACGTGTATGTAAAGATGTATGCGTTATGGAGTAGTTACAAATTTTATA
Organism: Odontocerum albicorne; assembly: GCA_949825065.1. Lineage (NCBI taxonomy): Eukaryota > Metazoa > Arthropoda > Insecta > Trichoptera > Odontoceridae > Odontocerum > Odontocerum albicorne. The sequence goes on from OX463841.1 coordinate 11,396,043, forward strand.
AATTTTGTCGCAGGATCTTGGCGCGGGACGTCACCATTTATATTTTACGAGTGCCTTGGATTTATCAATTTTTGATGTGTCGATTAAATAAAATAAAATCAATGTTTTTTTTTTGAAAAGCCTTTTTCATCATTTCGTTTTCTTCATCGCTTTTAGAGCATACATAAATATTGGAAGTTTTCCAACGATAAATAAATGTTGCGAAAATATTTGTATAACTCTTTCACTACAGTACTTGCTAACGTTTCTAAACATGCTAAAATGAGAATGTTTAGCGGTCTGATTGTGAAAAAAAGGATGTATTCTGAGAGAGTGTCTTTCAATAGCAACTTCATAGGATGGAAGCGTTCATTTTTTATGTCACAATACGCAGCACCATATCTTATATGTACTAATCCAATGTTTCTTCATTTCCCTCAACGTTCATGTTTCTACACTGTTCACGAAATCGGGAAAAAATAAAGCTATTACTGCCTTATTTTTATTTTGATGGTGATGGTGTGATCCTTCTATGTCTTTTCTAAACGGATCATCACATTTTTCGCAATGCCAGTTTCGGGCTCACTGCCCATCGCTTAACAAATTGAGGTACCAGCATCAGTAATGTAATGACTACTATTAACTATGAGAAATCGCGCTATAAAAAAAAACATTTTACCTTAGCTTTTGTGTTAATAAAAAATGAGCGTTTTCCTAAAATTAAAATCATTCACACATTCAGGAATGTGACTTTAATTTTATAATTTCGAATAATCGTATAGATGTTAAATTATTGTCAAATATTACACCACTTTTCAAGTCCCTATATTTATTACACATAAGCGTTTAAACTTGGTTGAAAACATGATCTTTAAAGTTGCTTGAAACATATGGCCTCTATCCTCCATACTATGGCATTTCTCCCATACAGTGAAGGAGAGATGCCACTTTTACTACTTTTTGTTATAATTTTTTGTATTATTTTAAAATTGTGTTAAATAATTTTTAATTATATATTTATATGGTATGTTAATTACATTTTTAAACAATCATCTTCTTCTCAGTGTCATGTCAGGTCCCCCCCAACGTTGAATATCACTTGAGAGTAGACATCTTTGTCCCCGGCAGCCCGAAAAAGACCACCAACGCCCCTTATCCGTCCGTCCAATCACGTATATTGGGGAACCAGGAGGGTTGCCTCCTGCCAACACCTCTTCGGCCTTCTATTTTGCCTTGGATGATCAGGTGCAGTAATTTGTACTTTGCTCATCTAAGTACATTTTAAATAATAAAATATTTTTTTAAATCCATTCACAAACCTGATTTTTATTGGCATTCAAACAAAAAGTATGGCAACTCTCCGTAGTTTACCCTATTTCATTTATTTTAATTACATTACTTATAAGTTGGCGTAAAGATTTGTTTGTATTGTACAAAGTTATACGTTATTTGACTCAGATACAAGTGTCAAGTTACTTGAAATATTTTTTTTATGTATTTTTGAGACGAACTATAGTTTCAAGTTTTATTTAAACATGTCCATGGACTATATGAATTTATGTTTTTTAATTTTTGATTATTACATATTTAAAATAAAATACAAAAACATTCAAAATATTATTTACATTTTTCTCAGTTACAGCACATTACTCAGATCATATATTTCAATACATACGCAAAATAAAAACTTGTTACACTCCACTTTGTTACTTTTGTGATCAGAATGACAATTCTAAATAAATGTATTTAATCAATGAGTAGCAGGTATGGTCATTCATGGCGGCTCGATAAACTAACTTAACGATGTACAACACACCATACTAAAGTTTTTTTGTTTTCCATTGTGTTAGTTTCTTCTATCAGTCTCGGAAAATGTAGGATTTATAGTCTTTATTATTTAATGTGAAAACATTAAATGGACGTGGATTAAATAAATTTTAATCAGAATATTTACCACAATATTTTTTGCGCTGGAAATATGACTAACGAGAATTTTATTATAATGAATCTTTGTTTGTATGGTAATTGTAAAGTTAGTCTAATAATTGTTGAAGTTAACAACTAGAAACTAGATATGTTCATCATGTTCATATAACAGCTTACACTAACTAGACGTAGGGACTTAAAATGCCTCCGGGGTTTCTAAACAAGTCCTGTGTATTTAACTTTAAACAAGTCCTTTATAATAATCTGTACAAACATCAGATACAGCATTGCCATTTTGCCAATAGTCTCGTGAACAGTAGATTTGTTATTTATTATTGACATCCTGGTTTTTATTTCTTAACGTGCTGGCCCAATTTCATCGCAATTTATTTTGTTGCAATTGTAATAAAAAATAAAGGTTTGAAGTGATATTTTCTAAAATCAGACTTTGTGAATCTTTTGAATAATTCGAACTAATAAGTGTGCGAATAGACGCTGGAAATTTGAACCCCGATCTGATTATTACAAAATTAAAAGATAAAATCAATCACGTCGAGACATGGAAAATAATACTAGGTTAAATTATTTCTATTCGGAAACCCAATGACTGGTGGATTGGAAGCAAATATATAACAAAAATATTACGAATCAAAAATATATAAACTTTCGATATATAATATTTTGAGGCTTATATCAGTTGTAAAAGGTCTTTCGAAGTGTTGTGCTGCGTGGTTTGGCTTATAATATCATAATCCAAACCACGAGGTACAACACTCCGAAAGACTTTTTTAATTCTTGAATAAAACACACAATATACTTTGATTTAAAATAATAGTTTTTATTAGTTATTGAAGTATAATGTATGACATTTAAACACAAAAAAACAATATCCGCCAAATATCCACCTCTTGCAGCTCCACAGGGATCCACTCTTTTGTCAAAATTTTCGATGATATTTTGGCATGATTGCGGTTCTAACTCACCAAGAACGCGAATAATTTCATCCTTCAGCTCAGGAATTGATTGAGGGCCAATCTTATAGACCTGGCTTTTCACGTAACCCTAGATAAAATAGTCTAACGGTGTCAGATCACATGATCTTGGTGACTAATTAACATCACCGTTTGCGTAGATTACAATACATAAAATATTTCAACAATTTGAACGCGTTGTATTGTATACGACCCCATTTTTATAAATGTCATACTACACTTCTCAAATGTCACAACATGCAGGCAAATTCGCGACGCCATATGTGTTTTATCCAAGAATTAAAAAACCGCTCAATTTTAAACACCCTTTACAACTATTGATATAAACTTTAGATTACATTGATTGATACATCCAAAAAGCACTAAAGGTGCGGTCTACCATTTGTTTTTTGCAAACCTGTGCGTCCAGGCGACATAAGACAAACGCAAGAAAATGATACTATAAAGGCGAAAGCTAAAAAAGTATTCAAATTAAAAAAGATCTTACTTCCAACATCTTGTGACCCTACAAGTCATCGAGATACTCGTATATGATCAAGTTCACGATATATTTACTCGCATTATCCTAAGTACATACTCGTATAAGCGTGCATTTCAGTAAAATGTAAACTTTGATTTTCTGCATGCCTCGAAATTGATAGATAATTATTTTAAACTTTTACATTTTATGGTATATTATAGGATTGCATGAACATGGTTGATCACACGTAGTTGACACATTCCGCTAGTAAAAAGGTGGCGCTGCAAGAATAATTGCCATTCTGTGACTCAACTGGGTTACTGGGTGCACACAGAACAGACTGGACAGCCTAGCACTTAATAGTGCGATCAATAGGACGGGATGTGCATGTGATTCGCGAGCGGAGCCGCTATGTCGTTCATCACACGACACTACACCATAACTAACTGTGTCGATACTAAATAAATTACTTCCAATAGAAAAAAAACCGGCTAATGCAAAATTAGGTTTTATTTCTTCGCAAGAGATTAATATATTTCCTTCTTTTTTAATATTGACAAGTTGACTGTGTACAAAAGCTTTAACGATTGTGTATGACGATTTCCTTGGGGTAGCAAGGGTTTAAAATATAAGTATTGGTTTTAAAACATTATTTATTTAAGATTTGTTTTAACCTTTTTTATAAAGTATCAAAAGTTAATAGCTCGATTTCAAAGTTATCCGCAATTAAAATATCGGAAATTATTACAAATTGTTCCATACATGCATACCATCACGCCGTTTCCCTGTCGGGGTAGGTAGAAATGAGACAGTACCTGCGATACACAACTGTTGCCTCTCCTAAATTCATACAACTCCTACGATTTTTCTGGCTTATATATTTTGTTATTTCAAAATGTCATTCGCCTGATCCAACCATACTTTAATTGGTCTTTCTCTACCGCTCCTATCACTCATATTTGCACTGTAAATTTATTTTGTTCGTCATTCATTATTCATTCGTTCTACATATCCAAACCATCAGGCTTAAGCTTCCATTCATTCTTTATCACTTCATTCCATATTGTGTCATACATTGTTACCCCATGTATTATTCTCAGTGCATGCATTTCTACAGCATTTATTTGACTGATCTTTTAGTATTTTTTCACGTCCAAGATTCACTTTCGTACATCAAAATTGATACTAGAATACTGTTGTCGAACAAATTGTTTCCATTTTTTCTATCACAATCATCCATTAAGAGATTTCCAAGTCATGAACTAAACTAATTATATTAGTTTGGTTAAAAAAAATCAAATTGTAAGAATATATTGCCTAGAGGGGTAACTAATATTTTTCTATTTTCCTTTAGTGGGCATCTTACATTCTACGAGTATTTCAAACGTAATTCACGTCAGATAATCTGGTCATATTACTACCAAGATTGCTGCTCTAAACTCTTCGTGATTTTGCTCATTGAATACCAGATGCAGGCCTACTTTAACATCACGTCTTAGAAAAACGCAACGCAGTGCACTTTCGACACACAGTGACGTGCGGGGCATATCTGACATGGCGTGTGCTTGTCATATTTGTTCTTGATTAGGAAGATTTATGGCTCGGGAGAGGACGAGATAAGCTACCTGTACCAGCAGCATCCAATCTGTTGGAAAGACCACAGAATTTTGATATAATCCATACTTACTTGAACTGTCTTTTTTATACGTAAAATACATAAAAATAATTTTAATATACCTTTATTGTAAAGGAATATCGATGATAGTAGATATAGGTATGACCTAATCGAAGCTTTTAAATAAATTAGCTTGATATTATTTTTATACGTACAATACATAAAAATAATTTTAATATACCTTTATTGTAAAGGAATATCGATGATAGTAGATATAGGTATGACCTAATCGAAGCTTTTAAATAAATTAGCTTGATATTATTTTTATACGTACAATACATAAAAATAATTTTAATATACCTTTATTGTAAAGGAATATCGATGATAGTAGATATAGGTATGACCTAATCGAAGCTTTTAAATAAATTAGCTTGATATTATTTTTATACGTACAATACATAAAAATAATTTTAATATACCTTTATTGTAAAGGAATATCGATGATAGTAGATATAGGTATGACCTAATCGAAGCTTTTAAATAAATTAGCTTGATATTATTTTTATACGTACAATACATAAAAATAATTTTAATATACCTTTATTGTAAAGGAATATCGATGATAGTAGATATAGGTATGACCTAATCGAAGCTTTTAAATAAATTAGCTTGATATTATTTTTATACGTACAATACATAAAAATAATTTTAATATACCTTTATTGTAAAGGAATATCGATGATAGTAGATATAGGTATGACCTAATCGAAGCTTTTAAATAAATTAGCTTGATATTATTTTTATACGTACAATACATAAAAATAATTTTAATATACCTTTATTGTAAAGGAATATCGATGATAGTAGATATAGGTATGACCTAATCGAAGCTTTTAAATAAATTAGCTTGATATTATTTTTATACGTACAATACATAAAAATAATTTTAATATACCTTTATTGTAAAGGAATATCGATGATAGTAGATATAGGTATGACCTAATCGAAGCTTTTAAATAAATTAGCTTGATATTATTTTTATACGTACAATACATAAAAATAATTTTAATATACCTTTATTGTAAAGGAATATCGATGATAGTAGATATAGGTATGACCTAATCGAAGCTTTTAAATAAATTAGCTTGATATTATTTTTATACGTACAATACATAAAAATAATTTTAATATACCTTTATTGTAAAGGAATATCGATGATAGTAGATATAGGTATGACCTAATCGAAGCTTTTAAATAAATTAGCTTGATATTATTTTTATACGTACAATACATAAAAATAATTTTAATATACCTTTATTGTAAAGGAATATCGATGATAGTAGATATAGGTATGACCTAATCGAAGCTTTTAAATAAATTAGCTTGATATTATTTTTATACGTACAATACATAAAAATAATTTTAATATACCTTTATTGTAAAGGAATATCGATGATAGTAGATATAGGTATGACCTAATCGAAGCTTTTAAATAAATTAGCTTGATATTATTTTTATACGTACAATACATAAAAATAATTTTAATATACCTTTATTGTAAAGGAATATCGATGATAGTAGATATAGGTATGACCTAATCGAAGCTTTTAAATAAATTAGCTTGATATTATTTTTATACGTACAATACATAAAAATAATTTTAATATACCTTTATTGTAAAGGAATATCGATGATAGTAGATATAGGTATGACCTAATCGAAGCTTTTAAATAAATTAGCTTGATATTATTTTTATACGTACAATACATAAAAATAATTTTAATATACCTTTATTGTAAAGGAATATCGATGATAGTAGATATAGGTATGACCTAATCGAAGCTTTTAAATAAATTAGCTTGATATTATTTTTACGTATATACCTTACTACCATCACGCCATTTTTTATGTCAGGGTAAGCAAAGACGACAGAGTGCCAGAGTTTCTCGACACACATCCTTCACCTCTCCTACATTCATGTGCATTCTCATACAACTCCTCCAATTTTTTTTACGTTTTTTTCTTTCAAATTATCATTCACTTGATTCAACAATACAATAATGTTCTTGGTCTTTCTCTACTTCGCCTTCTACTCACATATGCCCTATATTTTTGTTTAGTTAGCCTTCCTTCAATAATTCGTTCTACATTTCAGACTATTCTTCTTGATCTTACTTAACAACTTATTTCAGACTATTCTTCTTGATCTTACTTAACAACTCATTTCAGACTATTCTTCTTGATCTTACTTAACAACTCATTTCAGACTTATTCTTCTTGATCTTACTTAACAACTCATTTCAGACTATTCTTCTTGATCTTACTTAACAACTCATTTCAGACTATTCTTCTTGATCTTACTTAACACATTATCCTTAAGAACTCATTCAGCCTTAATCGCTTCATTCCGTATTATGTCACAAATTGTCAATCCATCTATTCTTCTCTTTTTCATGTCCACGTCTTACTCACACACATCAAAACTGGTACCAAAATACTGTTGTGGACTATCATCATCTTATCAGATTTAGGTACTGTCGGATTCAAGCATATACGAGTATGTTTTAGTGCCTAATTGACTTCATTTTACTATTGCTACATGCCGTTCGATATCTCTCATAATTCTTACATCAAGTGATTTTTATTTAATTTAATAATTATCTGAATATGATTATTTCATATTAATATAATAAGATATATTATCTTTAATTATTATAAATAATACCCGACATTATCTTTCGCCTTGCTTAATTTTTTTTTACTTGCAATATTTTTGTGCCTGCCACAGCAGTCTAATTTTTGTTTAAAATCTTTTCTATAGGCTTATTATTAAGTTTACAAGATTAAATAATTGTGTATCATAATATAAATAGGCAAAAACCCGTACGACGGTTTTCGTCAAAGAAAGAATACAAAAATTGAATTTTGAATACAAGAGAGCGAGAGAGGAATACTTGGATTATCTCCGAAAGTAATTCGAAATTTGAATCTCGGCGGGTCCGTCGAAACTATACTGAACGAATTTTAATTACCTAGCTAACAATTTTTGAACCGGTGTAAAAGGGGACGATGTATAAATGATATATCGTCGTCATACAGGAGAAAGTGACCAACTAACAAAATGCAAAATGTTCAGGAGAGCCATTTAACCTTTTACACTTTTGTTTTAAATAAATGTTTTCACACTTGTGATTATTTTTGTAAGTAAAGAAATGTTCATTGCTTTCAAAATAAATAAATAATATTTTTGAAAATTTTCATACAATTTTGCTTGTAAGAAAATAAACATCAATGCAGATAGTCATTTTAAAATAGTCAAGATATTATTATTCTTCCAAGTTCTTGCTGGGTTATTTCTTCCAGGCCACCATTATGTTAATAAGGTGTCAGATAGTCATTAATCACGTTTTCGCGAAAAATGCACTTTGTCGCTTTCTCTTGTATGACGACGATATACAAATTCTACATTTATGAATATATATTTTCATAAATGTAGAATTTGTTTTACTTCCGTGAATATTTCACGGGCTGCAACTAGTGTATATAAATTTACAACTGAATTATTAATAACTTATTTATATCATACAAAGTACTCGTAGATTTGTTGAAAGCGTATCTAAACTAAATAATAATTCGAAAAAACAATGACTTGGGGGGGAAATCAAATTTGCCTACATTTTTTTTCATTTTACATGTCACTTTTATTTTACTAATCAAAGGCTACATTAATTTGTATTTTTTATAATCTATTCCGTTTAACTTATCGTTATGACTTCGAATTCATCTAGATATCTATCCAAACTTCAGAGGCTGTATTCCCGGAGTCTATGGGCTGGTGAGTAGTCAAGTTTCTTTACTGGAAAGGTTTAAGGAGCTCTATGAATTACGAGCATACTTTATAAATCATTCTATAAGAAGGAATGATCGCAAGAATCTTTTTTCTGATAGAAAAAGTCGCTGCATTATGTTTGTGAAATTTGACTTTTCTCTCAAAACTACTCAATTAACTTCAGTATTCAACGTTATTGGATATACGAGTATGTTTGTAGATTTGTACATATTTTATAAAATGACAAAAATGTTACTTCATTTATAGAACGATATTTGTTATCATCATAAACTTAGGTCAATTGACTTCTAAATGTTGGCCAACCCAAAATATTTCTTATACCCTTTGTTTTAGACCCATTGCCTCTACCCTACTCCCCTAAATGTGGAAGCATATTCGCTTAAAAAAATTCAACCCACTAATCGCGTTTTTGTTTTCTTTGAAATAATATAGATCGGTCTTGTACGTGTATAAATATTAAACCAATTAATGTTTTTCCATGGTTCAATTCTGTCTAAAAATACAACATCATCTACGAATCCATACAAAGCAGTTGTGTGTTTCCTCAATTATCTTATCATCAAAATGTGGGTTGTACCCTTTTTGCATATATATGTCCATATTATCTCTCCGTCTTTTTGGAGATTATTCTATTAATCTGCTGGGTAGCGCCCTTCATTCGAGTGTCTTCGTCCAACGATTCATTTAACAATCCAAATTTTCCGCACATCTTGTTATTTATTGCTCGGGCAAAGTGATACATACCATCATGCCATGCACCTTTTGGAATAAACAGATACGACATATTACAGAGGCGACAACTTTCTATTCATGCACACGGTTCTCACTTCATCCACATCCATATATCTCGTTATAAAAGTTTAAAGTACTTGCTAGGCTGTTTGAACTCATGTCTTAAGCCACTTTATAAGTATGTTATATTTAATGCGTTGTGAGTCTTTTTCCTTCTTCCGTGACATCGGACCTTAAGTCCGTCGTCTCCACTATTCTTTTCACACTCAGTTTTGTCAATCAGGGCAGTTCTTTCTTTGTCACTACGTGACGTCACGTTCTTCAAAAAATAAAGAAGATTTCGATCTTCTAGTGTAGATCACGCTGGATGGGGACTCATTTTGTCCTCCGTAACAGCACGAGTGGTGGAGAGATCAAATTGAATTGAACCAAACATATCGTCATACATGCTCTCATGTTTATATTTTTCACTTTTTCTTCAGTTAAAACTTTCCTTTCTACTTATTTTCTTTCTTCGGCCTTCCTCTTCTTCACTCACCATTAATTTTAGACTTCTATATTTGTTTTTTAAATCTTTCATAACTAATTTTCTCAATGTTGCCAAAATTAAGAGATACGATCAAATAAACCAGATTCTAGAATATGAGACGAAAGGTGAACCAAATCATCAGTTCCTATGATTTGGTTTTTAGTCCACTCCAACGGGGATATAGCGTGATGTTGACTATTCATTCCGTGTTTAAAAATGTCAAACAAAAATAAGGCCTCACGAAAGAGCAGATTATTGAAGCATGCAAGTCCGTCGTGTCCTGGTGATTATGGGCTGCCTAGGACATAACTGGTGGATCACACCATTTATAGAGCGGGTAATTAGTGCTCCACTGGCTAAACTGTGGACTAATTAATCACGCAAAGTTGCCTGCAACGAGAAGTTACTAACATTCAATACTATTTCTGTAGCAAGTGTGAAACTGAGTCCACTTTAAGAGGCTAATTAAAAATATCTCGAGTATTCTAACCCTTTGTTTGTTCCTGATTTTTATAATAAAATAAAAAGTAGTTTTTCCTATAAATCTTTAGAGATGTTCTGGACCAAAAGAAATCAAGAAAAGTATGGTTGATTTGATTTGAATTTCTCACAACGTTTTATTCGAAAAAATATGTACCATATATATCTGTTGTAGAAAAGGAATATTTATATTTTTCAAAGTAAAATTGATTTTGTTATAGCAAGTTTAGCTTTATTTAAAAAAGGTATGCATTTATAAGAATATAATTTTTGCTTTAGATTCATTCATTCAATCACATGGTAATATTTCAACATATCCTGATTGGTAACTTGGACATACAGAAGAAGTGCATGGCTGGGAGACAGTATTACCTTCAGCCACATAAATCGAGCTTGCGGGTTAAAAACTACAAGAGTAGACACGAAACATACAGTTTGTCGTCTTATGTGTTTGGAATACTTACCCGCACGTAGAGATATAACAGCACTCACACACGTCTGTGAATATAGTTATCGGATGAACCATTAAACTAAGCCAGTACTATTTTCTTGGATACCATCGAGAATTGAACCCGAAAACCGTGAGTGGAAGTCTAGCGTCTTACCAGCTAGGCCACAGAGATCATCAGTATTCTTCAGAGAAATGGAGAAACGTGGCATTATTTCAAGTATATTTCCGACTAAAACTAATATGTTTGAACTTTCTTCACGATAGAAATGCCCATTTATCATATGAATATTCCAGTTATAGAGAAAATTTTGAGAATGAAATGTTAGATTACCTATTCCAGTTTTCTGCGTCCTTAATGACTTTTTGACGATTATTTTAAAAATAATCATAACAAATATTTTTTATTATTTTTGCGTGGACCCCGTTGACCCCATACTCAGACCAGGATTTTCTAAAGGTTTTTTTCACCGATTTCTTTTTCCTCCGAACACAGAATGAATTCACAAAATTTGGAAGAAATTAGTATGACCAAGTAAAATAATCAATTCGTATGCTCAATATGTACCCATTTTTAACATATTAGTCACGAAATAAAATTTACATCTTTCACACCGCGTGGAGGTCTATTAGTTTCACTTTGGGTTTTGAAATTTATGTAGGAAAAAAAACAGAATGATCATTGTAGTCCGTGTAAATAACAAAATACTGCAATTTTGTAAGTAAGTAACTATGAAAGTTTCAGTTATCTGTGATCTTTTCAACCAATGACAATTATTTGTTTTATTTTATTAAGTGAGCCTTTAAATTAACTGAAAAATAATATTTTGTGAATTTACTTTGCGATACATTTGAATCCTAACAAAAAAAACAACTGATCGTCCATAGAAAAATAAATGGCAAACAAGGTCCAAAACCACTGCCTCCAATGGTTTGTAGATATCTAATACACAGAAATAATGAGACTGGATAATAAATTCTATAGAAATTGTAAAGTGAACCCAACTTAAAACTGCAATAGACTCTCGATTATCCGAGGTCGCATTAACTGGGTTGCGGATAAACCGGACCAGTAAGAAATCGTTTTTTTTTACAATACGTAATTAATATTTCAAAATATTATTCAAAATTTTCTAATTGTTTTACTACCCCGGTTTGTATAAGTACAAGAGGGTTAATGCTACTCATGATAATCGATAGTTTATTGTATTTTAAAAGATGTTGCATTATCAAAATGTTGTCAGTTTTATGAGATTTTGTTATATAACACGGATACTAAATAGAAAATGTTATTTATCAAATAAGGATTCAAAATAGAAGAAGAACCGAGTTCTGAAATAAAAATTCAATTGAATTTATCGTAAACGAATGTCAGAGAAAGACGATAAATTCCACAAGTAAAATTAAGAATATATGATATTCCTGTTACGCTCTTCCATACTCGTATAAATAAAAATGCCTGTCACTTATTCTTGGTTTTGAATTGTACATTATTTAGACGTCAGTTAATGATTGAATGAATGTTGTATACAAAATGTTGTTCGTTAATTTATTTGCAAAGTCAGTGAAGCAGAAACGAATTAAACGATGTGGTGTCCCTTGAAACGTTAGGAACGAGTTGCAGTGCATTGGTGTTATTTTAAGAATAGTTTAATTGGTCCTGAATTCCTCGGGAAATGGCATCAAATGCTAGAAATTATTAATAAATCATCACCAACATGTCTCATGTGTGTTATTTGTGGCGTGCTTTGTAAAATAATATTATCGCAATGTTCATTAACACCAGTTATTTTATTTACCTACTTGTCTACAGGGTTGAACCAATTTTCATTTTTTGTACAACTATGAAGTGTATGTAAGTGAAACGTGGACCTACTAAAAAAAACTAAAAGAAACATAAGAAATGCAAGCACTGAGAATAATAAATAGAGTGTTGATGTATGACAGATTACGAAATAAAGTGATAAAGAATGAATTTGACATTAATGTTGGTGTGCTAAGTAAGATAAAAAAAAGAGTACTCTCAGATGTTTTGAACACGTGGCATGGATGAACAAGGAAAGGCTAACATAATTAATATACATCGTAAATTTGAATTGAAGGCGAAGATGAAGAAAACCAAGAAAGTGTGATTGGATCAAATGAATAATATTTTGAAAGAAGAAAATGTAAGAAGTAAAAAAAACGCAGAACTTGTATGAGGAGGTGTGTTGAAATAGTAAAGTATGGCACTCTGTCCTTTTTACTTACCCAAACAGGAAAACGTCGTGGTGGTATATGTATGTAGAACAATTAACAACTAGTTCTTCACATCCTTCTAACCAGTGAACTATTAGTGCAGACTATGTTAGATAAAGAATCTACTAGTACTAGTACACTAGAATTATTGTAACGTAAATTAATGTGATGATTAAATAGTATTGTAAAATAATGATTAAAAGGTAATGAGCATTGATCATGTACTTTCTTGAATTTTATTGAAATTACACAAAAGTGAACTTTAAGTTCGATTTTATTGAATAAATAGATTTTTTCGAATCGATCCAATAGGGTGGGTATTATGACACGGCTTTGTCGTTGCTAGTCCTGTGCCTTGGAATGATCTGCTTCAAATTATTCAAGATGTGGGGGGCGTGTACAGCTTTAGGAAACACTTTTAGACAACCCTTTTTGGGAGTTCCTTTTCTCTACGTACCCAAACTATCTAAATTATCCTTAATTCATCTTAATTTAAACATCTACTTTATTCATTCATTAATTTCTGATGATACGAATTAGATTTAATAATCACGGTAAAACTACTTTATTAGAATTATTTTGAATAGTTTTACTATTGATTTTAAATAATATTTCTAACTGACAGAGATATACGAGTATACTCTAAAGTTATTTGTTTTATTTTATTTTATACCACTCGCGTTGTATCCAAATGGTACAACTTGTCAGACTTATTGACTTTGATCATTTCTTCTAACCAATTCCAAAGCTTTTAATTACTAAAACAATTATAACACTGTTATTTTCCACTCATGGTTATTTCATTACCTAACCGGTTTCGAGATTACTCTCATTATAAAGGACACTTATTAAGTGTTTAATTATTTAGTTTATTGCTGTTCCTTAAGACGATGGAAAATAAAATCTTGTTAATCTGATTTATGCTATATTACACAATACACCCATCCTTTGGTTTAAGCGGTAGATGCATTTCAAGAAAATTCGTGTAAATGAAAATCGCGCTATTCGAGGCTAGAAACATAGATACAATTGGAAAATACGTTTCATGATATAAAAACTCGCGTAAATTGAGATACACGAGTCACATGAATGTCGGATCAAGTTTAAAAAGGGTAAAACGAATCTACAAACCTAATACAAGCATAAGAAATATATTATAAATCAATTTTTATTTACTAGCCAAAATATTATAATATTTTTCAATACACTGGAAGTAATTTTTTTAACATAATAATAAAATTAAGTGGAACAAATACAATAGCTATTTATTATGTTCCTAGTCTGCTTCTTCACTGATTTTAACTTCAGTGCCAAGTACAAGTACGCTGATTGAGGGGAGTACACAGTCCTCCAGATGTATAATTTAAATTCAAATGATGAGGAAAATAGACAACTTTTAAAGAAAACCTTTTTCTTATTTGCGCTAAATGTGTAAGGTTGAAACCGTGTAAATCGAGATATATGTGTACATACATATATTTGCGATGCTCAATTGGATTATTAATATAACGATTTACATTTTCGTTGAATAAGTCTCCATTTGTAAAAAAAGTACTTAAATAGAGAAGCTATAAAGGGATCCAACATAAAGGTTTTATATTATATAAATATGAATACAATATGTGATTAGGGTTGAATGTAAACATAAGGCTGATATATTAATTACGATGAAAAAGAACACCCTGAGATGGTTTGAGCATGTATAAGGAATGAATGAAGAAAGGCTAAACAAATTAATATATATTCAATACAAATGTGAGTGGTAACCATGCTAAAATAAGACTAAGGAAATTACGGTTTTATGCGTGACTATTTCGTTACTTAGTTTAGTTCATGACCTCCGCGGCTTGCTTGTTAAGGCGCTTATCTTCCATGTTGGTATTTCTAGCGTGGTTTTCGATAATGTCAGAAACAACTGTCTTGGTTTTGTATATTTTGTTGACAACTTTACCTATTTTTTTTGTAGTATTATTAGCACGTGCAAGATACATATTTTTTTCAGAATTTTCTAGCCCGAAGACTCGACTAATGAGGCGAGGTTTATGGATAAAGGACAAGGTTGTCTCCCAGTCATACTATTGAATTTGCTATTGTCTCCATCAATATTTCGCAACAAGGTTCAGTAACCCTTCATTACACTTGGAAGTTCTGTTGCATAATACTACTTAGCTTCCAAGCTCATAATTTTCTAAAATTATCGAATTTCTGCAAGGTACTCGACCATGTCTTTCGACCTGGTAGTCACAGAGTCGATCCCCATTAGTACCTAATTTTATGCACTATTAACAGTCAAATCATTAACACTGCGGAAGTTTAAAGACATTGTAATTTGTTTAGCCCAACTCTGTTTATTCCACTTTATATAACGGTACAACCTTGCCGGTTTCAAGGTTTTCCCTTCATTATCAGGGGAACACAAACAAGAGTTGTTAGAGCAAGTGGATAAACAGTGTTTGACTTAACCAATTACAATACTTACTTTTTTTTAAAGAGCCACTCTGACTTCACTTAGGACCCTTTAACATATTTTTGATGGCTGGAAGAGATTGCTATATAACAAAATACACGCCAGATTGTTATTTTACCACGAAAGTATAAGACAATAGAATTTATTTGTAAAAAACTTGAATAAAACTGTAATAATCTTCAATTATTTAGACCGAATTACTTTGAGAACAATACAGAAGACTCTCGATTATTCGGAGTCACATTAACCGAATTGAGGATCAACTAGGTCAGCAAAATAAAATACTGGCCCGGTTAATCCGCAATCACAGTTAGTGCTATCCCAGATAAACGGGAGTATGTTGTAGTATGCATGACTTCCAAAAAACTTATTATCAGTTGTTTAATTTTATTTAATGGTCCTGTCTGATTTCACTTTAAGTCTTTTTAAGACATTCTAAGTTGGTTAGATCATGGTAAAAGATCCGCTGTACTGTGCACAACAAAATTATAATAAAGAAACGAGAACTATTCCAATGGATATCCTAAGACATGTGTTCGGTATGAACAGGCTTTACTAGAATACAAATCAACAAGAGACAGTCTTCAACAGTGCTTAATATTTTATTGGCACTTTGTAGGAGGTGACAGTGTGATATTACCCGCCGATTGGCAATATGCCCGCAATCCCCCCTCGACGTGAGGCGTGGACAACGGCCCATATATCGCCGTCCGAGCCGCCTTTACTTCTTAAAACTACATTTAATACATTTATATTTTAGCTGAGATCTAAACCAGTATTTATTCAATCGATTTTTTTATCGACCTGTTTTTAGAACCTCAATTCTATAATATTATACATACTCGTAAATTACGCGACTTCCTTTATTTCGTGAGTATGCTTTGTTTTGTGCCAATGACGACCTCCGTAGCCGTGTTACTAAGATACTTAACATCCACTAGGGGGTTTTGGATTCGGTTCTTTATGGTAGCAAAACAGTTTTAAAAAGGTGTGAGTTTTATCGTCTCTTCACGTGTAGTAGTGTTACTAATCGCGAGTTACGTGCCTACGCGAGTGGTTCTAAAACCAAATGCCTGATTAATGGGGCTGAAGACAAAATTTTCTTCCAACCACGCTCTTCAATTTCTTCGTTGAAGGCTACCAGCCATATGAAATGGGAATTTCTAATAATGAATCTTCGAGAGGATATACTTATGTTACTTAAAAAAAAAGTTTCACGTTTACTAGTGGAATTACGCGATACAAATTTAATTTAGAGCACTTGTCTTGAACAAAGCGATTCAAAAAATGTGACTGAGTCCAAATTGAACTTCTTCGTTGGCTTAACTCGTAATCAGTGTTATACTATATACATGAATATTTGACATTATTTGATTACATTGATAGTTAAAGTTGATCTACTGAAGTTCTAATGGCTTTCGTGACTTAGTCTCATTAATAATCCGAAAACTGCGGGCTCGATTCCTGTTGGTACCCATTTTTATGGTACCCATTTCATGACTTAGTCTCATTAATAATCCGAAAACTGCGGGCTCGATTCCTGTTGGTACCCATTTTTATGGTACCCATTTCATGACTTAGTATCATTAATAATCCGAAAACTGCGGGCTTGATTCCTGTTGGTACCCATTTTTATGGTACCCATTTCAAGACTTAGTATCATTAATAATCCGAAAACTGCGGGCTCGATTCCTGTTGGTACCCATTTTTATGGTACCCATTTCATGACTTAGTATCATTAATACTCCGAAAACTGCGGGCTTGATTCCTGTTGGTACCCATTTTTATGGTACTCATTTCATGACTAAGTATTATTAATAATCCGAAAACTGCGGGCTTGATTCCTGTTGGTACCCATTTTTACTTAAAAGTTCCAGCCTGACTTTCAGTTTTCACATCTTTGAAATCTATTTGTACTGTGTATAATGAAAAGGCACTAATGCATATCTCCCCTTTTTGATAGATTATATATTTTATTAAAATTAGATTAGATTGCCACTTGCTCAACTCGAGGTGCAAACAAGTTAACTCAGATTGTTATGTTGCCTGCCTGTACCTTGTTTAACCATGCATCGATCGTTGTGAAGTTCGAGCAAGCCAGATTGCGGCACGACCCCAGTTGAGTGGGATTCGCGTTTTATTATAATTTTATTTTCTTACAATGTACGATCGATTCAAACCATTCAAATAATACATCAAAATAAAACATAAGATGTCACAAAGTAAAGTAATTAAAACATGATTGGTACAAAATTACAATCAAAAGAAGCACACGCGTTTCACCAAATAGATAAGCCCACTGCTGGCCAAAAGAGTATAAAAACAGCACAAACAAAAATAAAAAATCGTTTAGAAAAAACAGAAACAAAAGTTCATTCGCATAATGAATCCGTTCAATACATAGCCATTTTAATATTTCATCTTTCATAAGAACGTACTCAAAATTTCATTTCGATCTGTTAATTCATTCTTTGTTTACAAGCCATTTGAAGTTGACGTGTCAGTGTATTTTTTAACAATGGAAAAATCCGAATATCGTGCAGTGATTAAATTCTTTGTTTTGGAAGGTTTATCGGCTACTGAGATCCATGCAAAGATGGTGAAAGTATTAAAGGAGTCTTCTCCTTCATTTCCAACCGTTCACCGATGGGTTTTGGAGCTTAAGCGTGGCCGTACAAGCGTTGAAGACGATCCACGCTCAGGACGTCCAAAAAGTGCATCAACACCAGAAATCATAGCGAAAATACAGGATATGGTTTTGGAAGATCATCGATCGAC
Organism: Odontocerum albicorne; assembly: GCA_949825065.1. NCBI lineage: Eukaryota > Metazoa > Arthropoda > Insecta > Trichoptera > Odontoceridae > Odontocerum > Odontocerum albicorne. The sequence continues at coordinate 11,414,537 of OX463841.1, forward strand.
TGTGGATGTAATAGCTGACACCATAGGCATCTCACATGGAACAACATGGCATATTTTGGCTGAAGTTTTGGGTTTCAAAAAACTGTGTGGACAATGGGTGCCGCATTTGCTAACAATGCAACAAAAACACGTTCGAATGCGACTTTCTGAGCAACATTTGGAGCAATTTCGAAAGGATAAAAAGGATTTTCTGCGTCGATTCATCACTATGGATGAGACTTGGGTCTACTACCATGATCCTGAATCAAAACAAGAGGCTATGGAGTGGTGTGAACCAGGCACTTTGGCTCCGAAGCGAGTTCGTGTCCAGAAATCGGCCAAGAAGGTGTTAGCGTCAGTTTTTTGGGATGCAAAAGGAATTTTATTGATAGATTATCTCCAAACTGGTAAGACAATCAACTCTGATTATTATTGTGACCTTTTGGACCAGTTGGATGAAAAAAAAGTGAAAAAAGACCCGGTTTGCAGAAGAAAAAAATCATTTTTCATCAAGACAATGCACCTGCTCACACAGCTCAAAAAACCATCGCGAAAATCAGTGAATTGGGGTACGAATTGTTGCAGCATCCACCCTACTCGCCAGATTTAGCTCCCTCTGACTTCTGGCTGTTGTCACATTTCAAAAAATTCCTTCGTGGAAAGCATTTTTCATCAAACGAAGAGGTTATAGCCATCGTAGAGGAGTATTTTGCAGGCCTTCCAGAAAGTCACTTCCGTGATGGGACAACAAAGTTGGAAGATCGTTGGACCAAGTGTATTGATCTTATGGGAGACTATACTGAGCAATAAAAGTGATTTCCCCCCAAAAAAAATGTATTTTCATTTCCGCTTTCAAAACTTTTTGACTAACCTAGTATATAAAACACAATCCTCACAGCAATTTGAATCAAAACCCTTATCAGACTTAAATATCAATGAACATATTAGAAAAAAGAAATAATAAAATCCAATGCGTAGGTACATAATAAGTAGTTATATATTTTTTTAAATCCGGAAACATATAAAAGAATAAAAGCTAACTTATCTTCAATCATGCTCAAAGCCCAATAAAAGCTAACTTATCTTCAATCATGCTCAAAGCCCAATAATAAAACAAAAATAATAAATTATCGCAATTAAAAATCACAGACTCTTAAAATAATAAAATTCCTTAAGAAAGTTCTATATTCCAAACAAAAATGTTTTTTTTTAATTTTTTTTATTTTTACCCGGCGAGTTTATTGCCATGTGGCAATCTCTTCCAACCAACCAGAAATATGTTTTTATAAGTGTTAACCAGACTGGAATCCTATTTAAAAAAATCTGGGTTCCAACGGGGATCGAACCCGCAACCTCCGGATCGGCAGACAAGTGTCTTACCACCAGGCCACGGAGGTCGTCACATGAGGATAAACGTTTGATGAAATTTTGTTAGTAATATATGTATGTAACACTGGTAAGATACACATATGTGCAATTTTTATAGTAATTGTGTAAAAAAATGATTCAGTTAAGCGTTATTTATCACAAAATAATGTATGACTCCATTGTTTTGTTTTTTGGTAATTTAATAGAACTTTTTTATTTCCAGCGCCCAAATGTCTGGCGGAAAGAAGCTAGGTGGACTAGTTTCTTCTGAAAGTCAAACGGTCGGCGCTCAAACATCTAATAGACAAACGGCGGTGGACAAACGGAGGAAGACGAACGCCGGCACCCAATCACTCCGTACGCAACTCACGTAAGTACTCGTATGTTAGCTTAGGAAAATATTTCTTCGAGAATTATTTAGCTGTTACTAGTAAAATACGAAGAAAATCAAGCAAATTTTGCAAATAGTTTTCTAAAGAAACACTTATTTGTCTATTGAGAATTATGGAAGAAAATATAATAAAAACTTCTGAGATCTCATTTTGTCTTATATTGTAAAAACGTGGGACATAATTATTGGCACATTTTATTGGATGAATTATTATAAAAAATATGTATTTTTTTCTTTTGAGCAAAAAAATAATCAAGCAAATTTTGCAAATAGTTTTCTAAAGAAACACTTATTTGTCTATTGAGAATTATGGAAGAAAATATAATAAAAACTTCTGAGATCTCATTTTGTCTTATATTGTAAAAACGTGGGACATAATTATTGGCACATTTTATTGGATGAATTATTATAAAAAATATGTATTTTTTTCTTTTGAGATTCATTTTATTATTGAAAATCAGCAAAAAATGTGTTGAAGAGTGGCTTAGTTTATCAACCTGGGGATTGTGGGTTAAAATCCAATTGGTATAATTTTAAGGGTTGCAATCTGGTGTAACTTACAGCATTTGTTACTTTGTAAATATTTCTAGTTGGTTGGGAGAGATTGCTACATGGCAATTAACCCATATTGTATTGTATATAATGAAAGTGTAATACAAATATTAGGATGAATGATGGTATCTTAGTGACGATAGTGTTTAAGTACCACGTGAGTATTTTACTGACAAGTAACAATATCTTAGTGACGTTCGTATTGCTCACATATATTATATTTGATAACGATAAAGATTCCATTGAATAATAGCGTTGATGGTATTTTTAGAGCTGACGACTTCTGTGGCCTAGTTGGTAAAACGCTTGACTTTAATCCAGGGATTTCGGGTATGATTCCGATGGAACACAAAAAAGGGTCGTAGTATGGTAAATTAGTTCGTTTGGTGCAAGTGATGCTTTCTCTTCAAGCGCAGGGTATTATTGTAATTAAGTGTGATAATGAACCGCGAATTCCGGGCCTCGCGAACTCTAAGACTCCATTGATAGGGCCGAAGCCAGTGTTGCCTCCCGGCCACGCTATTCAATATATCCAAATTCAACAATCCGGATATATTCAATGGTATCATACGATGAATCAATAGAGCTGTGAAAATTATAGCGTATGCTTTTACTTAAAAAGTTTTTTAAATTTTATAAAAAAATATTTCACTAACCAATAAAATTAGAATAGAGAAAAATATATCCGTTGGTTTGTTTTATAATTAGTGCTGATTGATTGATTAGTGAAGTAATAATTTTTGTTTTCAAATTTCAAATATCTTCACTAATCGTGTTTTTATGTGATTGTAATGTTTTTTCATTGTGTAAAGTACAACCGGGTTTATCACCATGTGGCAATCTCGTCCTACTAACCAGAAATATGTTAAAGAGGCCTTAAGTAAAAACCAGGTTGAAAATGTTTTTTCAAACATTAATTGAGTTTAAACGGGAACCGAATCCTTAACACCCGGGCTGGAAAGCAGGCGTGAAATGAACTAGGCCACGAAATTCATTAAATTTTTTATAGATATATTTTTTTCCAATTGAAACAAATGAATTGTATTTTGAAGGAAGGAAATGTAAAAAGTTAGCGAAATTGTAGAAGTTATATGGATGGAGAGTAGAAATGTCTTGCGCTCTGTCATGTCTGCCTACTCCTACAGGGAAGCAGCGTGGTATTTATATATGTAATGCAAATAATTCGTTTCAAGGCTCATAAGAAATAGTGTTATCATAAGATATTGCAATAAACCTTTTCATATTATCAAAATGTACAAAGTAAATACTCGTATTTTATATAAATGAAAATTCCTAAAGTTGCCAGCATTGTTGAGTGACAATGGCGGCGACCATAGAGTAAAATCGAGGCGGCAACAATTGACGGACAATCGCAAGCTGCCCATGTAAATGAGGCGATATGGCATCCATAAATCCTTCTCGCCCTCTGCCGCGTACCGCCTCTCCAATAAAGAACCCCTGAATTGTGCTATTGATGTTGAATCGAATTGCTAATTGAAGTCGACATTGTTATGTGGCATTCCCCAGCGATTGAATTGAAAATTGCCCTGCGCAACTCTTATGTACAGTAGCCGTACATTTGTCTTCGGTGATGATTTATGTATGCAAAACTGGAAAACGATTTTCAATTTTATATCCCGGGTACTTGATCGGAATGTGTTTTAACGGAATTTGTGTGACTATTGTGTTGGATGCTGTCAAGGTTGTTGACATTTTGATCAAAACGTATTGCGTTTATTAAAATTATCGCCCAAAGGATTTATTTCAAAGCAACAAAGTCTTGGGTAGAATAAAAGAGATGTTTTCTAGTAGTATTCTTTGAGAAGGTTTTATATCTTCAAGTAATATTTCATGATTCTTTTTTATCGGAAGCTTTGATAATATTTAGTGTTTTTTAACCTCAGATTTTTTTAAATGAAAATAATTTGTTTTTTTAAAGGTTTTGGCTTTAACTTTGCGGAACGCCATATTATAATATTTAACAATAAATTTCTTTGTTATTTCGCTAATTGTATTAATCCCCGCTACATAAATCCGGGAATCTCTACAGGATCGTTTTAGAGTGCCTAAGGATGGAAGGTGAAAGGTTGCTTTTGAATATATAAAATTATAAATAATATTGATTCTTTTCAACTGGCAAAATTACCAAATCGTTTTAACGAATGCGATAAAAAATAATTTTAAGTTAATAAACCCTCAGAAAATTCTTGATGTATTGTACTATAGCCAATTTAATACTTTAATTTCATATAAAATAAATCAGTTAAATTTTGAGGACAACAAAGTTATTCATATTAAATAATATGAAACAATATTTTTTTCTTTACTTAGTTATTTATTTATTAATATATTTTTATGTTAAATTTATCTTATTCTTCCACTGAACCTGCTGAAGAAAAAAGCGCGATGGCTTATCAGGGCAGCATGAGTGTATATCAGTAAGGATTTGTTTTAAAAACAACGTTCATTGTACACGTCCTGCCTGTTTGCAAGTCCGAGATGGGCACTCCTTACCGGTAGATTTATTTATTGTTCAGCGTCATCATTTTTCCATCCGAGGTCTCCTGTTCACTTCTGCGCTCCCGTTAATGGACATTTGCATTGAATCGTTCAGTGGGATACATGGCTACTTAACGTCGCTAGCGCGCATTATCATTGGTCAGATCGGAGGGCCAAACACAACCATATTTATTAACAAGCTCTTGATGGAATACCTTGGATGAAATCTCATGTCCAAAACTAAGAAAATGCACACCAGTTTGAAAAAAAGACTTGTATGAAAAGTTCTTATTTTAATTTTAGTTTCAACAAGACTCGTTGCTTTTAATAAAGTTGGCGAGTTTATTGACGAGTGGCAATCTCTTCCAATCCACGGGACAACGTCTTAATTCATAATAAATTTCGTACATACTCATATATACCATCATGCTATTTCTCTGACAGTGTAGGCAGAGATGAGAGAGCACTAGACTTTCCAGTCACGACAAATATCTTTCACCTCTTTCCCATCCATACACCTTGCCATACAAATCCTGTGACTTCTGTGACTTTTTACATTTTTAACTTTAAAAGTGTCATTCACTTGGTCCAACTATACTTTCAGTAGTCTTTTTCTACAACGTCTTTCACTCACATTTCCACTGTAGGTATATAAGTTTTGTTCGTCTTTTCTTATTTGGTCGTTTTTCTAGTCCAAACAATCTAAGAGTGCTCTTCTTCATCTTACTCAGCACATTAGCTTTAAGTTCACATTTATTCCTTATGACATAAATTTCAGTGCACGCATTTCTACCGCATTTATTCGGCTTCTTTCAGTCCTATTCAACGTCAAAAATCATTTCACGAAAGACACGTCACAGCACAAGTTTTCATATATAAAGACATATTTTTATTCTTATATACTCGTAAAAAAAGTATGAAACAAACGGTTTATGTATTTTCATAAGTATGTATATTAGAGTGTCCCTTATTTTGTCAAAAACCTGTTTTTTTTCAACCCCCTAAATATTTTCCATTTGGTTTGATTTACCCAAAAACAAAATTTGATTACAATAGGATGACGTTAACCCGTGCCGACTTGAGCGCCAAATTTGAATGTTTGGAATTATAGGTTTTTTAGTGCTAAGTCAGTAATTGAATACATTTTTACTCTTTAGAGTGCACTATGGTTTGAAGTACTATTTATTTAAATAAAAAAAAAATAGATATTATATGATACACTCATCAATAGTTTTTACATTGACTTAGAACTAATACACCAATAATTACTAACATTCAAATTTGGCACTCTACTTAGCACGGGTTAACGTCATCCTATTGAGATAAAAATTTGTTTTTGAGTAAATCAAACCAAATAAGAAATATTTAGGGGATGAAAGCAAAAAATCGCAATTTTTTTGTGTTTGACAAAATAAGGGACACCCTATTGTATATACCACATTGTATATACCAAACACAAGTGTTACACAAAAATATATAAGCAGTATTGGAAAAATATATAATTTATTGAAATATGAAAAAATATAATACAATTTAGTATGATTCCCAATTATTTATTACACCAAATAAACGGTTGACGTTAGCTTAACGGCTGTGTAGATAGATGTATTAAACCTTTCCAGGCTAAAACATTGTAACTAAAGTTTATGGAACTTTAAACAGAAAACTGATTTCACGAAAGTTGACATATCTGCATAAATAAAAAAAAGGGTTTTATTCTCAAGTTTTTAGAATATATTTTACCAAAAATATACTTCTTGCTAAAAACTTATTATAAAACCATATTTTTACATTTTAATCATGAAAAGTGTATTTTGCTCATCTGAAAATTCAAAATTCTCAAAAGCTTGTGATTTAAGTGATATCCTCCCTGCGCCTGATATGATATTAAAAAAATGTCTTGTAAGTATTACATTTCGTTGTAATTTGTTTTATCAAAAATACTGTTTGTTTCATTTTATGTAGCGCTATAACCCTACCGGTATCAATTAGAGTCTTGGTTGTGCTCCCCTAATGATGAGGTGAAAATCTTGAAACCGGTATGGTTATACCGTTACACAAAGTGGAATAAACAGTGTTTGATAAAACAAATTATAATGTCTTTAAACCTCCACAATGTTAATACCTTAACTATAAAGAATATATTACATTTTACCTAACGGGTTTATCGTCGTATTGTAATTTCTTTCAATGAACTATAAATATTTTAAAAGGTACGCAGTGGAAAAACTAGACTGGATTTTTTTTTCAATTTTGTGGTAATGATCGTTAATTGAACTCAAAACCTCTAGGTGGCAAACAAACGTTCTATCAAGTCTACGAAGTCGTCAACATGACGTTCGTGGCCATTGCGGGCACGATGCTTGATGTTGACCAAGAAAACAATGTCTCAATTTTGTTATTTTTTGCTCTTTAGGTCTATGACTTCCTGGTTCATAGAAAATTATTATCAAATTTATTTTGAATTGTTTTAAAAATAAATACATATCATCACTTTGTAACGCATTAAATACGATCACTACGAATTGATAATTTCTTCTGCAAAATTGTTTGATTGAAGACGTCTGTTTTTTTTCTGTTTAGGCCTTTGACATCCTGGTTTATAAGAAGTGATTTTAATAAATCTTGGAATTCTGTAATAAAAAAATACAAAACACACATATAACAATAACCAATAACGATTATAATGAATGGACAAATTCTTCTGCAAAATTGTTTGATTATGGACGTTTGTTTTTTCTATTTAGGTCTTTAATTTCCTGGTTTATACGAAATGATTTTCAAATAACTTTGAATTATGCAGTAAAAAAATACATAACACACATATAATATCATCACTTTGTAACGAATCAAATAACAATCAATAACGATAACAATGAATTGATAAATTCTTTAGCCGAATAATTTGATTGTGGGCGTTCACAATGTCCGTTTAACATTTCTTGTTTCTTTTATTGCCTAAATAATCAGATTATCTTCATTTGGCTCCACTAATTACTAAAAATTAAAAGTTGTTTCGAATAATTAATGGCCCCAAACACTTTTCGGGACGATTAAAACTGACGTCGGCAGTAAATTATGATAATTTCACGCGCACCTAGGAGTCACTAGTGAATGGGGCCACTTAACCCCTTATCTTCTCCTTCTTAACTTGGTGGAGCTGGGGAATGTCCAACCAGTCTCAATGGCGATGTCTTATTTGTATCGGTACGTCTACTGATAATGTACCGGAATTATTTTAGACACTATGGGTTTTAGACATTATGTTTTGTATTATAATCCAATTTTGAATTTTAATAATAATAATAATATTATTTTTAATAATTATAACGATAAAAATATTAATAATAATAAAAATTGAGTGTAAATATATAAGGTATTTAAGGTACTTTCCTGTTTCTGGAAATGTTAAAAAATAACATATTTGCTAGAAAAACTGCCGAAAACTTACCAAAGGAAAATTACCTACAAAAAAACCTTTGTAGATCTTCGGATATGTGATGTTATACATTCGGCTTTAGTTGTAGTGTATTTTAATTTTTCTAAGAAAAAAATATTAGCTAATCAAATTGGCAGGCAAATAAAAAAAAATGAACTTATCAAAAAACAAAAAAATATGTTTGATTTTACACACCATCACGTCATTTCCCAGTCGGGGTGGGGAACTCTAGCCATATTCTTAAAACAATATTACAAACTATCATTAATTGAAAGAGAATAAAAAAAAATTCAAAAACTTTATTTTAAGACACCACTTGAGTGGATAAAGGCATGTCACGTTTGAGGACTGAAATTTCCTCTGGTCTGATGAACGGTAGAGCTATCACACTGTTTAACCGTGTGTGTCCCCTCATATACGAGTATGTTAGACGTATTTCATGTGTCGCTCAGCTCCTTCAGGAAAAATATTTTTAATTTAGTGTAGTACTTGAAACAATTTTATCTTTTTATACAATATTATCTTACACTGTACATTTTATCATAGTGTTTTAGTGTAACATATACATTTTTACAATAGTTTTTATGCCTTAAAAGGTTTTATACATTTTTTTTGTATTTGTTATGTTTGTTCCTTGTACGAATTGGGGAAACCTGTAATGTGCAAAGGACTTTAAAAAAATAGAGTTAAATATTTCTTAAAATTATGATTCAGTTTGTTTAAACCAATTTAACTGAAGTATCGATTAGGATTATTAGACTGCCTTATAATGAGTATAAAAAGGTCGATAAATACAATATATTTGACCGATTCCATGTATTTCCTTCGCGTTGTATTTGCTAGAACGTTTGAACTCCAGCCCGAATTTCCTCCGCGTTGTATTTGCTAGAACGTTTGAACTCCAGCCCGAATTTCCTCCGCGTTGTATTTGCTAGAACGTTTGAACTCCAGCCCGAATTTCCTCCGCGTTGTATTTGCTAGAACGTTTGAACTCCAGCCCGAATTTCCTCCGCGTTGTATTTGCTAGAACGTTTGAACTCCAGCCCGAATTTTCGAGTTGAATTCCCGATAGAGCCCAAAAACGTTCCCTGAAAATAGGTCTTTTGACATATTTCTGATTAATTAAAACTAACTGAAATACAATACTAACGAAATCTTGTTCGATTATTCACACAATTATATCACAATTCATGTATCGGTTGTTTGAGTTTTTACGATATTTATTACTGAATTCAAAAATATAATCATTAAAACTATATCAAGTTGGGTATTTTCGTAAATTTTTGTATATTGGCTTAAAAAAACTAATGCTTCTGACATAAAAGGGGAAAAATAGGAGGAAACAATTTATAATCTGCTCGTAATTTTTTATAACTTCTGTGTCCGAATTAAATTTTTTGTGCCTATACATAACGATGAATGTTGTTTTGTAGGTGTGATATTATATATGTTTTTAAAATGTAATTGATGTATCGTTGACAAGACTGAAAAAAGGTGAAGGAATGCTGTAGAAAGGCATGCACTTAGAATTATACATAGGGTGACAATATATGACAGAATACGAAATTACGTGATTAGGGATGAATTTGAACTTAAGGCTGATATGTTGAAAAAGATAAAGGAGAAGAAGATGGTTTTAGGACGTCAAACTAATTAATGAAGAAAGACTAACAAAACAAATATACTGTTCAAGAAAAATACGGTTAGGTGAATTGATTGATATTTTGTAGGAATGAAATGTAAGAAGTAAGAGAAATCGTAGGAGTTGTTTGATAAAATATATAATGGGAAAAGAGGCGAAAGATTTGTGTCACGATAGAAATGTGATTGTCTGTGATTGTCGCGATAGAAATGTGATTGTCACGATAGGAATGCGATTGTCTATAATTGTCGCGATAGGAATGTGATTGTCGCGATAGAAATGTGATTGTTTGAATTGATTGTGGAATTGCGAATGTCTGGCGCGCTTTCCTCTTTGTCTACACCAACAGTGAGGCCCCGTGATGGTACAATATATACTCGTATGTACCAATATGTTGTAATTTTTTTGGTAAATCTTTTACAAAACTAGGATTGTGTTCTATTGCATCATTTTGCACACTTTTATTATTAGTTAATTAGACATTCCATCATATAAATAAGATGAATTATGCCAGTAGCAATTCTGCACACTGGCTGGAATAAAATTATTCTTATTTATATACTGAATAAAGAAAACGAAATAAAAATTGTATGAATGAAAAATTTCGAAAATAACGGGTTTGTATGGCAGAAGAAACGGGTAGGCAACACCTACATACGTGGAGGCAATCGATTTTGATATGGAGCTGCTGGAATATTACGATGCATGAATATTAATTAATATCGATGTCGGCCACGTAATGGCTTCCACAGCCTGGCATCTCTTATTAAAATTGATCGCCCATTCCTCTATTATGTTTGGCCAAACTGTTCCATCTGCAGCCAGCAGAAATGTCAGATCTAATGAGACTGCTGCTCGTCCATCTGAGATTAATCGGAGTTTGAGACCTTCTCTAATTTTAAACATTAGTCAATTGATTGAGGATGCTGGTCGACTTCTTTGATTTTTGACTTTAAATTAATTTAAGAGAGATACTGTGGCCTATTTGAATACGTTATGACTATGATTTGTTTTGAATAAAATAAAGGTGAAAGGGTTTTATTCCAAGATAACTATAGAGATATATTGCATTGCATATTAAATAACACTTTCATTGTAGACTGGACTCGTAAAACATGTTTATTGTCACTTGGTTTTCTGACCAAATACGTTTTTTTATACATATTGATATGCGGGGTAGTACCTTAACTAACGACCGCAGACACTACCTTCCTATCGTTACACTCAACTTATATTTATTCATTTATTTTGCAAATTTTTTTATCTCTCAATAATAGTAGACTTGAGTCCCGAGTTAGAGCGCTTTGAAGAGAATTTTCTCTTTTAACATTGCTTTTTAAATTGTATTTATCTAATTATTATGATAAAGGCAATTTCTTCCAACCAAACAGAAATATGCAAAAGAGGCTTTTGGGAAAAATATACTTGAATACATTTAAAACAATCTGGTGCTAATAGGAATCAAATCATACGAGTTGGACGATATATGTCTTATCAACTAGGTTAGAAAGGTTGTTGGAGATGGAGTGTTGAAGGGGAAAATATCTCGATATGTGCACAAAATAATTTCCTATATATTTGTACTTATTTTTTACTGTTTATTTTTAATTGACGACCTCCGTGGCCTGGTAGTAAGACGCTTGTCTGCCGATCCGGAGGTTGCGGGTTAGAACCCCGCTGGAATCCAGATTTTTTAAAATGGAATTCCAGTCTGGTTTTCACTTAGGGTCCATTTAAACATCTTTCTGGTTGGGTGGAAGAGACTGCCACATGGCAATAAACTCACCAGGTGAAATAAAAAAAATTAAAAAATTATTGTTAAGTATACAAATAGTGAGTTTATTGCCTTATGGCAATCTCTCAGACAAGAGTTGTGCCAATGGATTGGTGAAATATCACAATGTTATTTATTCCAACACGCAAAGAATAACGAAGAAAAATTAAAACACAAACAAATCAAAATATTATATATTGAAATGTCACTTAAGACTGGCAAAATATAAGAAAATGAGTCTATTGATAAACACTGTTGTTGTTGTCATTGAAGAAAGAGGTAATCTTTTTTAGAGTCACTGTTTGAATTTATTGCATCCAGAATGAAGCAAAGAATCTTCATACATATTATTTGCTTCATTCCTCAGATATACCTAAAAAGGATGATGTTTTTTTGCTACAAAACTTTTTTATACACACATACCATCACTCCATCCCCCTGTCAGAGTAGGCAGAGAGGCGAAATCGTCAGATTTTCCTGTATATTGTTTCTACCTTCTCATGCAGCTTTTACGATTTCTTTAATATTTTACATTTCCTTCTTTTGAAACATACACTTGATCCAACCATACTCTCCCTGATCTTGCTCTACCACGTCTTACACTCACATTTCCACAAAATATTTGTTTTGTTAGTTTTTCTTAATTTATTCGTGACACATGCACATACCATTTTAGACTAATTTAAAAGGGTTTTAGTTCCCGAATTCAAACTTTTTTCTTCTTTCTGAAGCTGATATTTCAGAGGGCTTAAAACTTGTTAAAAAATCACAGAACTTCATATAAATTCCATTGTGAAACCCATTCTGGCCTTTTTAAACTCGTTACACTAAATTTTGTTAAAAAGTCAGTCGTTTCTTTTTGACCTTTTAACGGTATAGTAAGGACAAAGCAACAGTGTAGGTATTTGTACCTATAATATAGTATAGGGAATTTGTTGGAAAAGGTTCTTGTACGTACATAAATATATGTTCGCAAGGACCCAAATACCGTTGTCACAGTTGACAAGTGCTCTCCTTTTAAAAGTAAGTAAAATGTATCTGTTTTTGGTCCAATTTTATGTACTACATATTGAGTATATGTGTAGTATATACTACATATTGAGTATATCCTTTATGTATTACATATTGAGACCAGTTAATTGCGTTGTTATGTAAGATCATTTCCCTATAAAAAATAACTAACGCAAATTTATTAAAATGCATAATAGAGGAAAACGAAAGGAAGTATGGTTTGATCAAATGAATTACACTTTGAAAGAAAGATAATTTAAAAAAGTCAGAGAAATCTTTCGAGTTGTGTGGATAAAGAAAATACGAGAGATGTGTGTCGCGATATGAAAGTCTAGAACTCTCTCCTTTTTACCTATCGCAATAGGGAATCGGCGTAACAAAATTTATCTATCCGGTTATTGTTCAATTGCAGTTTACCCACACATTATATTTGCTTTTGGTTGTCCACTCTGCGTGTGTGGTTTTGAGTATCAAAGTGTATTTTTTTGTCAAGGCATACAAACAGGAAGGTTTTGGGGAAAAACTTGTTAACTATTTGTCTCAATTTATTACCAATCCTTCTTTCTTATAACTTTAATCAACCTGTGCCATATACAACACTTAAGTATAGATAGGAAATCAAATTCTTTACCCCTCCAAAATCCTTTATTTTAATATGAGGCAAAAACTTTCTCAAAGGCGAAAAGCGTTAAATCGCATTCGTGTATCGTCATCCAAAGCCATCTTTAAAGGGCCAGTAAATAAGGAAGTAGAGAAACCTTTGAGAAGATCATTCAATTTTTCAAGAATCCGTTCACACGTTCTGGTACAATCGACAATACCAATTACCGTAAGTTTCTTCAGGTTGCCAACAGGTGTTTTTTTCAAAGTAAAATTATATTAAATCTCTTTGTGGTGTGTTTTCTCTTAAAAAATAATGTTGGTATGGTAGTAATTACTAATAAGTACACAGCAGGTTTACTTACTAAACGCTCTTTTTTTCTGTATCAGACTTTTATTAGAAATCTTAAGGCGTCATAAATATTAGATTTCAAGAGACGTATTAAAATCTGTGTACGCAGATTCAGAGATTTTTTATAATAACATTTCCACAAATCTCAGGGCAAGGCACACGCTCTTAATGAGGCCATTAAGTAATCACTGGCAACAAGTATTAAAACTACTTTTGTTTACAAATCGTCTGTCAGCGAGCGCTGTCTGGGAGAGCTCCATCACTCCTTTACATCTCGGCTGGAACAATAAACAAAGCGGGCAGGAGCAGGGCTGTTCCAGGAAGTGAAAATACTTATTTGTCAAAAGAAAACAGATCATCTAATAATATCAGTAATAAGTTTTTTTCCAATTATGTATTCATGTAGAATACTTTCAGGGCTGTTTTGACACATAACAGAAATTAATAACATGGCTTAGAAATTTGAGTTTCTCACCAAGTGAAATACATTAAGTACCCGGCGGTAATTAATACACATCAGGCTGTTATAATCAATACGTATTAATTATATTAAGACTATTCAGCGATGCGAACACTTCACGCATCAGATTCTAAGGAATGTTGACAAATCCAAGTATTTTGATTTAAATTTCAGATCGATCTCTTCTGTGAACTAGTCTTCCGTCCTCCCTGAGGCAAATCTCCCAATTCGTGATATTTTTTGTACACTTGAAAAGTCACTAGTTCTCTGTAAATTTTTTGTAAATTAGAAAGCGGGAGCTTGTTAGGCAGTGCTCTTGAGGTGATTTTGGTCACAAAAAACATCACTGTAAGCTATTGCATTGCATAGCACTAACGATGCAATGTTTGTTTTTAACATTTTTGTATATAATTCTTTTATAGTTTTCTTTCTTTACCAATAGCGATCGTTTCTTTAGCGAAGTTTTCGTTAGCGAAGATTTCGTTTGAGAGCTTTAATCAAAGAAGTTGACTTAACTTAAGGGTTATTAAATCTTGAAAATAAATACAGTTTTATACAAAAACCAGGTAGGTACGTACATTTTGCAAGAAAACAAAGCACACCGAAAAGTAAATGACTTGGTCCTCTATCAAAATAAACAAAAAAAAATGTGTTCACCGACCAACTTTGCAAATCATTAAACGGTGCATTTAATTTTTTTTTGAGTTCTTCTATATTATTAAAATATAAATAATTTGAATATAAAATAAATCATAAAATATTTTTAAATTTTGTTCTGATGTATTCCATTATCGTTATTACCGGCACATACTATATAATTTAATACTCTATGCAACTATTCAACCTTCATTCTTTGGAACTTACCAAAGTATTGGAAAACAATATCGAATAACTTATGATGTTTGAGAATAAATATAGGATTTCTATCCGCAAATTGGCAGAGGGATAAAATAAACAAATCACCATAAATCGACTCTATCTAAAAAAATACGACTATTTAACTTTTAAGAATGTTTGCTACTTTATTGACAATGCGCTGATGAGTTATTAAGTATTTGAGATTCAGAATGATTTAGGTAGAAAACGCCATATTTTTTAAGGTGAGATAAGGTTAAATTTTATTTGCAAGTGGCAACCTCTCTCAAACGTTCCCTTAAGATATGACAATTAACGTTTTTATTTGAAGGAGTATAAAGTTTTGCCTAACTCCATAACATCTCGTAAGTGCATCTCGTAACATCTCGTAAGTTGTTGGTTTTTTTATAGGCAATCTCTTGCATTCGAAGATAATTATTAGTCACACTATGGATGAATGATATATATTGTGTATAAGCTATTGCTCTTCAGTAATCACGCAATTTTTACAGATCAAAACTGAAATTGATATGCTATGGAAATTTAAACTCCAAGATGGTCGAATGTTTGATTTTCTGCTGCTTTGGGTTTTTGCAGATTTGCATAGTCCTAAAAATCAGTTCATAATCCATTGGGAGGTATAAATTATATTGGAATAAGGTCTGTGAGTTAAACTAGTCATGAAGTAATTTCACATGGAATCGAATTTGGGACGTCAGGGTTCTAAGCATGAATGTTAACAGTTAGAACAGGGTGATGTGATGAAGGTTTACTCGCAGATATGATAAGAACGACTTGAAGGCTGAATAAGGCAAGTGCCGGCCCTGGACAGGAGCGCATTGTGGCAGGTGTGGATGGGAGCTAACATTGGCGTGGTCATTTGCTAAAAAAATTGTATGAAATCGTACAAACCCCAGCTGGAGCAATAACTATTTAAGTCTTCGCGATAATGTTTTTGATCACTTTGGCACATGATGAAAAAGTAAACAAATGCATTATGAGAAAAGAAGTTACCCGGATTTAAAATATTTATGATTTTTTTTTTTTGGATGAAACACACTCAAGTTTGATTGATTTAAATTGGTTTCATAAATCTTCTCAACTCTCCTCTATGGAACCGGGAAACATTACGTAAAATCGAGGCTTTTATTATATAGATCTTCTCAGAACAAGTCATATTACAAACGTGAAAGTGCAGCATGTTATTTTATATGAAGACCGAAAGTTGTTTTAAACTGCGAATCTTCGCGAGTTGCAGTATCTCAATAGCATGATGAAAGTCATAGGATACATTATAAGACAACTGATCATCTAGGACAAACGAATTACAAATGTGAAAGTGGTTGCACGTAGTTATGTATATATTCTTCTTCTCCCTGGCTCCATCCCTACTCACTGTCTGTGAAGACTGCTGGGGTCAGCTCTTCTCGTCGTCAGGTTGTATGCTCTTCTGTCCCGGACTAAGTCCCCCAGGCCGTACCTCTGCATCAGGTTATCTTTTTGCACCACCCACGAATTATTTGGTCTTCCTCTGGTTGTTATTCGAGGAAGATCCATGGAGATTGCCTGGTTAACAATGTGATACATTATCAATATCAATCGCCTCTGCTCCATCTTACTGTTGATGTCTGTAACACCTAGGCTTCCACGAATGCGTGAACTTTTTATTTTGTCTCTTAGGGACACACTAGCTGACCATCTTAGCATGCGCATTTTAGTAGTTTCTAGTTGCCCAAAGTAAGAGTTATACATCGTCCAGCATTCGGAGCCATAGAGGAGTGCGGGTCTGAAAATCGTTTGGTATACTTTTTCTTTTAAATTTACTGGCATTTTCGGATCACATAAAAAGGATCACATTTTCGGATCATCACTGCTGCACATCCTCCATCGCTATGGATGAGTGACCCAAGATACTTAAAGGAGTCACAATTTGGTAATGTTTCTCCATCCATTTGCATTACGGGAGTGACACCATTTGTGTTCTCGAATGGTAGGTATAGATACTCTGTTTTCTTTCTGCTTAGTCTCAAACCATTGTCTTTCAAGATTCCTCTCCACCTTTCCAGACTATTTTGCAGGTCTTCATGTTTATGTGTATGTTAATACCAAAAGTTGCTTTAAACTGTGAAGCTTCACAAGTGGCAGTATTTCGATAGCATGATGAGAGTCACATGATACTAGTACATTATAGGATAACTGATCATCTAGGATAAACGAATTACAAAAATACGCCATATCTCTTGATTTAAGAACTAGAACAAGACAAGACTTGATATGGCTGTAACCTACCTCCAATAGAAGACGGCACCGTAAGACGATGGTTTTGCAAATTGCGTGATGGCATTCAAACCTGAACATAAAATGTGAAAAATTCCTTGAAGTAATCAGTCTACGATCAAGTTTTTAAGTGTAATGATATGTCCGATTTTACTGGTGTTTATTTTTAACTGAATAAAATTAAATATACCCAAACAAATTATAACCTGATAAAGTTTCCAGATCGATAAGGAATGCAAATATGTAATAGTTTTTTTTATTATATCTGAAAAAGATACAATAAGAAAACCTTATGGCCGCGGTAGAATATTTTTTTTTCTTAAATTATACCTTGACTTAATTTCCATATTTAGTAACGTTTAAATTTTACTAGAATATTACGACAAGTAATATAAATCTGTAAAGAAAGTTAAACAAAACTAAATCAACAACAAAAATCTATTGATTTTCGGCATTAATAATTTAACTTAATAAATTATTTATTTAAATCACGTTTATTTCGGCCCTCTTCTGATAAATAAATATTATTTTTGATTTCCTTCGCAGTCTTCAAATCGTAAAGTTAAATAGGAAAAACATCTCACATATACGTCATTGTAATTTTTTCAAAATGGTTTAGGCCTTATTTGAATCAGAAAAGAAACTATACGTAGAAGTACTAAAAATCCGGATTCATCAATAATGCGACAGCTCCAAAAAAATCCAAATTTTGCAATTAATGTGGTCAACTCTGATGAAGTGGCGTCGCAAAAATATTTTTTCCAATATTGCTGTTATTGTGTGACTGCATTTTCATATTTAGATAATATTTTTATGGGTATTTGCATTTGAATGACGTGTGATTATAAATATTATTTGAATTAATTTAATCAAACCCTTGAACAACTCCGGCACTGCTCGGTTATTTAGACGAAAACTCACGCTGTCCATATTTATTTGTACTTATATTTCGCGCGCAATTAATATTTTTCTCAGAAGAGATTGATTTATATCCGAATAATTTTCTAAAAATAGCGCCTAGAGTGATCACTCTTTATCACGAAGCTATGAAAAGGTTAACCCTGAAGTTAATTGATATGTGTACCTCAAATCAATAAAAAGTAAATGAAAACAAAAGTTATTGAATAATTTATTTACTTTCAAAAACATTTAGTTTTACGTTTTAGTTTTTTATGTTAGTTGTTTTTATAGTTTTTTCGATGTTCGAGCGATTAACAACTGAAAACTTTTAAGGGTTTCTTGAATCTTCGAAAATAATATAGTTTCACTTTGTGGTGCCATTTTTTACATAAAAGGAAAAAATAAGTAAAATAAAAAACTTATTTTATATTTTTGTGTTCACCATACGTTTAATTTAGGTTCACAACTAGTTTCGAAGACCACCGTCTTCTTCGTCAGGTGAATATAAACTAAGTTGCTAAAATATATTCTGTACAAGTGTAAATGACCTAATATAAAAGAGGTGAGGTAGGGGGAGTAAAGTGGGGAGAGATGTAAAACAATGGTGAATGAGGCGGGGAAAAAATATGTGTAAGTGAATCTTTAAGACAGGGGAGGATTTTAAATGGGAAACATATTAAGCAGAGGCCTATTATGAACATTGGTTTGGTTGTTGATGATATTTAAACTTAAAATTAAGTTTAAATATCATCAATAACCAAACCAATTTATATACTTGAGGGAATGACATTTAGTCACAAAACATATTGTAAGATCACTCGGTTCATCATATAATAATTCGTAATAACATGAAGCTTTTGAATAGGAAGCAAATATTTTATACCTTTTTAAAAGAACAAACTTAAAGATTAAATATGTCGTTTGGTAGTGGTAAGACATTCAGTTCGATTCTCGATAGCAAAAAAAGTTTCTAGTCTGTTTTTTTCAGACAGATCTCTTTGGATCCAATTGGTTGGATGAATTTACCATTTGGTAATAAATCTGTCAAATTGTATTGTATACAATTATTAAGACCTCTTTTGCCTAGTTGGTAAGACGTTCGACTCACACTCAGGATTTTTCGAGTTCGGTTCCCGGAAGTAATTCAAAAAAAGTCTGTTTAAACTAGACTTAATATGCGCTAGATTCGTGCAATAAGAAACTGCGAGTAACATGTCTACTCCAGTGGTTCTTAACCAATGGCTTGATTAATGTGGCCGAATACAATAATTTCTTCATGTAACACTTTTCAATAAGTCCTAATCAACAATTACACAAATACGTTGAAGGGTATCATAGGAATGAAAGAATGAATAAAAAATGTTGAACAAGATGACATTTTTTCCATATTATTTTTTTATAAATTCGGAGATTATAAAACTGGTGGACGTGGAAAAGGCTTAAATGAGCCGAATAAATGCTATGGAAGTACGTACAGCGAGAAGAATACACGGGGTAAGAATGCATAACAGAATACGGAATTAAGAGATAAAATATGAATGTGTACTTAAGACCGATGTATTAAGTATGATCTGAAGACAATTCTGAGAGGGTTTGCATGCGTAACGAATAAATTACGGGATACTTACAATAAAATTACCCTGCGAATGTGAGTGGAAAGCGTGACAAAGCAAGACCAAAAAACTGATCAAGTGAATACTATTTTGAAACAAGGAAATGTAAAAACTCAGAGGAATTGTATTAGAAAGTGTACGGGTGTAGAGGAGACCAAATATTTGTGTCACAATAGGAAAATCTTGCGCTCTGTTCTCTCTGACAACCCTGAGAGGGAAACGGCATGATAGTATGTGCGTATAGAAAATCTTGAATGGAGTAAATAAATTAAAAACGTCGGCGGTCGAAGTCTAACGGTTAACATTCTTGTTAAGCAAATGAGTTCGATTTCTGTCAGATACACTTCTGGATTGGTTTTACTCTTAGAATATTTTGCATATAAATTCAAGAATTCAGACTATGCTTTTTTAGCGACATTGGAGTCTTTCAACCTTCTTTGAGCGTTTTTGAGTGACATTGGAGTCTTTCAACCTTCTTTGAGCGCTTTTGAGCGACATTGGAGTCTCTCAACCTTCTTTGAGTGACATTGGAGTCTTTCAACCTTCTTTGAGCGACATTGGAGTCTTTCAACCTTCTTTGAGCGCTTTGAGATGATCTCGTATTGGTCAAGAAATGGCGCTATACCAAATTATCTAAGAAAATTCACATTTTTTTATAATATAACATAATATTAATAATAAAAGCAATTTATATAGCGCTATTTAGATAGCAAAGTCTCCTCAAGGGTGCTCTAACTCGGTACTCAAACTTACTATTAATGACAGATTTAAAATATTATAAAATTTATGTACATTAAGGCGTTAACATTGTGGAGATTTAAAGGCATTGTTATTTGTTTAGTCAAACATTGTTCATTTCACTTTATATAACGGTATAGTCATACCGGTTTCAAGGTTTTCACCTCATCATCAGGAGAGCAGAAACAAGTCTAGTTTGTGCATAAACAAGTCTTTCTATATAAAGTGGAATAAACAGTATTTGACTTAAACAAATTAGAAAAAAAAAATATATGTAAGGTGGGTGTAAGGATGGGAAGGTTTATGATTAATATTTTGCAACAATACGATTTACACTCAAGTTTTTTCGAAAAATATTTTTCTATTTAAATGGAGTAACATACTTTTCATTTTCTACGAATGACATCTCTCGTAAATTTCTTGCGTCACACGTCAATCATCGTTGCTGTATTTTGCTGCTGAAAAGAAATATAAAAATCTGTTTACATCGCTCTCCACCGAATGGTGTTTATCCCAATTTGATGGTATACAAACGGTGGTTATTATCGGCTGTTTCAATTTATTCTTTCCCATATTTTTTGTTCTTTTTTTGTCTCGCTTAACTAATGAATGATGCATGAGCTTCATCAAACTATAGGTAGCATTTGATTATCATTATATAAGTGATTGATGCTTAACAAATTGCTTCACATCTAAGAGTCATCTTTGTTTTATCTTATCTTCCATGAAACCTTCACTAGTCTGGATTAAGTTATGTAAAATCTATAAAATATAACTCAAGAGTCTGTTAAGAAAACTTAAATAAATAATCCATAACATTCCATTGGTAGGTATAAATTATACAATATAATGAAAAAAAATCCTCTTAAATATACATACATGTATACTTTTATCCTGTCAGGGTAGGCAGATGGGACAAATCGTCAGACATTCCTATTTCGACATATATCATTTGCTTCTTCTACATTTACACATCTTCTCATGCAGCACCAACGATTTTTCCAACTTTTTACATTTCCGTGTTTCACAATAAAATACATTTGATCCAATCATATTTTCCTTGGTCTTCCTATACCACGCCTTCTACTCTAATTTGCATAGAATATATGTTTAGTAATTATTTCTTTATTCATTCATTCCATGCTTCCAAACCATCTCAGATTGTTATTCATCTTACTCAATCCGTCATCCTTATGTTTATATTTACTTTTAATCACTTCATTCCGTATTCTGTTTTACAATGTCACTGTATATCTACTTATCAATATTTTTCCACATTTTCATTCCGTATTCTGTTATACAATTATCCCTCTATATCTACTTTTCAATTTTTTTCCACATTTTCATTCCGTATTCTGTTATATAATGTCACTCTATATCTACTTACCAATATTTTTCCACATTTTCATTCCGTATTCTGTTATACAATGTCACTCTATATCTACTTTTCAGAATTTTCCACATTTTTATTCCGTATTCTGTTATACAATGTCACTCTATATCTACTTTTCAGTATTTTTCCACATTTTCATTCCCATGCATTGAAGATGGTACTAAAGTACTGTTGTGTCTTATCATATAAGTAGATTTTGATGATGTTCCAATCAAATAGATACGTTACTCTAAAATATAATTACATTTATTTGTAAGTAACATTGTATAACCTCGCCTCGTATATTAAATAGATACATTAACTTTAATTAGAACTTTTTTTCACACAATTTTTTGACCTCTTTTAATATAAGTTAACCAATAAATATTAGGATCAATAACTTCTGTTTAGACAAATTTTTATTTTTGTTCAATATTTTTCAACTTCGTGGCGATTGAGAATTGATAAAATCTTCAAATAATTGTTTTTAAGCTTTTACTAATAACCTTTGTCACTTCCATTAATATGGATTGCAGTAAAATTTCGTTATATAACGTAAAACCTTGCAGATGTATTGCCATATAATAATCTCTTCCAACCAAATTAATTTGTGTTAAACAAGCCTTAAGTGAAACCCAAATTAAGTTAAAATAGTTGGGTGATAATGGAAACCGAACACGCAACCCCCGGACTGGAAGACTTAAACTTTATAAATTAGGCCACGGAGGTTGCCCTAAAGTGATCATTAAGTTCATGCTACAGTCGCTCGTGGGTTTATATTTTTGTATATATGCTCTAGTTGATAAATATAATTTTAAACCGAGTTGTCGACACGTCAATGCGTTAAATAATTTATAATATAAATTGCTCAAGAGGTTTTAACTTATTATTGTATTTAGTCATCATTGGAAATCGAAACTGAATGTCACAAGTCTTCTAATACAAGGCAGCAGATACCGTATTTCTATACATTTATTTTTTCCACACACATACACACACCTTTTTTTTTACTAGAACCATAGACAGTCGCGTGGTGATGGACCCGCACTTGATTTGCATGAAGAACCGAAAGAGGCGTGGCAAGTTGGCTGACATCTGCCGCAAAGAGTCATCGCTGCTAGTAGAAGTGAGCCGCGGCGTAAACATGGGCGTGGAAGAGTGCGGCTTCCAGTTCCGGTCCCGTCGCTGGAACTGCACCACGATCAGGAAGAGCATGAGAAAAGTTCTCATGAAGGGTGAGTTCTGATTCCTTTGTTTCTTTGGATATCAGGTGTGTCGCTGCGTGTGTATGGACGATGAGAATCGTGACTTTCATTTTCGGTCGCATCATTGGAACGGCTCTATCGTCCAGGAAGCGCATATATAAAGTTCTCGAAGGATTAGTTTGTCTTTGTTTCTTTTGGATGTCAAGTATGTCGCAGCATCAGTATGGGTGATAAGAATAGTGGGTTCCAGTAGTGGAAACTGTCATATAATTAGAAAGAGTATGTTGAAGGTTCTAAGGGCAAGTCTTTTGATTGTTCTGTATAGGACGAATTTGATTAATTAAAGGTATTGATCGATGATCGTATTGTATTGCTATGGATTCCGGCATCCTCGTGACCTAGTTAGTAAGACACTTGTCTTCCAATTGGATATTTTGTGTTCAATAACCGGTGGTACTCAAATTAGGTAAAACAAAACGGTTCCCAGTCTACATATACCTAAGTGTTCGTCTTATATGTTATGGTTACCATTCAGCGTGCGGGAGTATTACTAGATATGTACCTATTCCAGAGGTTCTAAGTCCTCAATAAACGGGGCCGAAGGCAATATTGTCTCTCGATCACGCTTTTCATCACATCTTCATTAACAGTGCGAGTATGTTGAGGAGGCATTTATAATTTAGTTGACGAATGTGCATCATTAGCTCAATTTACAGGGGATAGTGGATTTTTATCAAATTATTTTACTGTTTCTCTGAAATAAATTCAATGACCTTTTGATAATTTTTTTAAATCGAGAAAAATAAGTGGTGTGTTTTATTTGTATCTCTACCTCTGGTAAACGGAATATGTATCACCTTTAAAATACGAGTATGCCAGCTGAACACATTATACTCATGTGACTATTTGTATCTCTACATCTGGTAAACGGAATATGTATCACCTTTAAAATATGTCAGCTGAACACATTATACTCATGTGTCTATTTGTATCTCTACCTCTGGTAAACGGAATATGTATCACCTTTAAAATATGTCAGCTGAACACATTATACTCATGTGTCTATTTGTATCTCTGCCTCTAGTAGACGGAATATGTATCACCTTTAAAATATGTCAGCTGAACACATTATACTCATTTGTCTATTTTTTTCTGAAGCAATGTTTTGTCTTTATCTCAAATGTATTTTAAATTACACCGCGCAGGAAGCGAACCCAAATAAAATACGGGCAAGCAAGAAATATACAAAGGTATACACATCTTTTTATAAACCAGTTGTAGCCTCCGCTGGTCCAACGAATGTGATTAACTAAAAAACGCAGAAAGCTAATGGAGAACACACATTTATCTTAATTAGTATCATACTTTTTACTATCGAAAAATTACATTTCGTTTCATTCAGAAGTTGACAGTTGAACGTAGATTCTCTGAACTTTTGAGAATAATATATATACATATCTTAAAAATGGATGATTTAATGTTAAATATAGGTTATTATATTGTATTATAGTTTCATTATATATGTTACTATTAAGCAGTTTATTTTGGCGATTTGGCTATTTAACCCAAAAAGCTGTAAAAATGTTTCTATGAGGAAAAAATAGGCAAGACTTTTTTTGATTGGCCACTTCTTTTGGGATACACTAGGCGTATGTCGTTATTTCTGATATGTAAACTTATGTCTTGCTTACTTTCAATGGCCGTACAGGTCTTATAGAGCTATGTCAAAATATAACATTTACGAAAACTTCATGTATACTGATTCAATGAACCTTTATGATGTGGTTAACATGGTATGGTTATCACATTTTGAATTACACAATTCGTTAACCATACCATGGACGAGTACTCCTGAATACTTCTCAGGAATTATTTAATTAAGGTAGTTAAAGTGATACACAATTTAAACGGTTAAGTTACCTTGAAACCTAATCTTGCAAAATGTTAATCAATATTTTTTTCTTATTATATTAAAACTCTACACGGAAAAGTTCTAAAATACTTCTTACAAAACCGTTAGTTGTACGAGTATTTGTAGTATAATATTGAAATATTAATACATTTACTCATAACGATAATACTATTAATTTCATCATTGTCCATATATACGAAGTCCAACTGTACATTAGGGACGGCGCTTACAGAGAGCCAAAAACTGAAATTGGTCACAATCAGTCTGAATCACATCCCATTTTTGTAGATGAGGATATATGTTACTCGTAATCTGGGCCACTTATCAATATGTATTTTTATTAGCAACACATTTCGCGCATACCTTTGCAAGGAAATTTGTGATTTTCTGTGTGTCTTGCACATTATTTTATCTTTTGATTGAAGAAACTCCTTAAAGAAATGTTTTTTCTTGATATACGAATACTTTTTTTTTGACATTTTCAAAAGACCTTTCTGAATTTCTTCATCTAAATAACAGCGAAGAATAATTTCTGTGTATGTTAAATTAAACTACGAGAATATAATCAAACTCAGGTTCGCAGTGTTTCTAAGTTATGAATTGCAATACAGAAGCCTCTTATAGCGTTGTCGCAAAAATTCATAATATTCGTATCCCGCTAAATCTTCTTCTTCTCCTAGGCCTGTTGGCCTGTTATGGCCCTGCATCATTGTTTCCCTCTTGTGACGTCGACTGCTAGCTGTCTTTCCATCTTTTAGGAGGTCGTCCTGGAGGTCTGCTTGCTTGGGGGATACTGTCCCTGGTTCCGCCATTCTGGATACATGTTCGTTCCAGAACCGTCTTCTCTGTCGTCTCCATCTGACAATATCTTCAACTTCGCACATCCTTCGGATTTCTGTGTTTCATACTCTATCACGAAGGGTTTAGCCAGCGATACTCCTGAGTACCTTCATTTCGCTGGTTCGAAGGAGATTTTTGGGTCTGATAGTGTCGGCTCTGGACTCTATGCTGTATTTCATTATGGGGCGGACACAGGTCTTGTATATCATCACCTTGCATTGGATGTTCATATACTTGTTTTTCCAGATAGTGTTCTTTAAGAATCCGGAAATAGCTGCGGCCTTTTGTGATTGTTCTAGTACTTCGCCATAGAGGTCATAATTGCACATTATGCTAGCATCCCGCTAAATGTAGAGTTCAATTGCTTTTTTTTTAATGAATTTCGATTCAGAGTAATGCACTATTTTTCCATTTATATGTTCAACCTTACTTTACACAATATGTCAAAATATCATAGGTGCATGGATGCGTAGTAACGCACTGGACTTCCGTGTGGGACGTCGTCGGTTCGAGCCTCACATTGTGCTACTCCCGAACGACGTAGGCATTTTTTCACTTAGTGTTCGAAGTTATAAGGATACCTATGACTTCAGTCATCTCTATTCTTTAAAAAAAAGGATAAACATGCCTGTGTCCTCCGATCGTTTCACTTCGGTGTGCAATCGGATCCAGTACAGCGGTGTGGCCGGTGAGTTTGCTGGTGTGCAACGACGCTCACTTTAAAAAAATGAACTCCACGACACAAATTCGCTTTGCAGTTGAATTGATGTTGGAATAACGTGGGGATCCTCGACTACGGAGCCCTGCAACGACGAACGATCGAACATAATATATAATTACAAATTATCTCAATCATTCCAAGTGAATAAAAAACAATAAAACATAAAATAAATAAAAAATGTTGTCACCTTGACAACTTCCACTGTAAAGTATTGGTAAAATATCATCATTCTATTCTTAATTGTTTTGTCACCCAAGTGTGTCGCGCCTTTAAATCACGTAATCATCAAGTAGAGGGGTCCTTCATAAAGTCGGCTATAATCGGTGGTCGGTCATCGCCTTATCGGCCAGAGGCAATTAAGGTCTCCACTGGTGTATCGCAGGGTGCCGTAGGAAGCCCCATATATCGGGGCCCATAAAGATAAGGGAGTGGAGACCCCACGCACAGGGGGGCCCTCGAAGGTAGCTGATTTCGGAAAAGAACAGACTTTTTCCAAATCCGGTTTCATTCGGACGATTAATTTTAATTTATATACTTTAAAGCTATTGTCAGGTTAAGTTTTTTTTTATTATTTCCTCGACTCGATTTGGTGAATCGCTTATTAAGATAAGGACAAAATGAAAATATTTAAAATTGTTTTTATATGACACTTAAGTAATCTAAACTATATTTAACTTTTTTTTCATTGTTTGGTTGGCTGATTGTTGAGTTATTTTACATTTTTACGACACCTGCTAGGAACTGACATAATATTTTCTGAAAGCGGGATATAATTTTTTGCAAATGCAAAATTATTTTGAAGATCATCAATTCATGTACGTTTTTTTGATTTATGTATCAAAAACAATAAATTTACAAAATGTATATGATTGATAATTTAAAGATAATTGTTCAAAAAATATTTATTTACGGTCGCTTTCGACCATTGATGATTTTTACAAAATAAAATTCCGATTTCGGGAAAATCGAAAAATTCAGAATTTGGGTGAATATATTGTAGAAATACAAGATGTTATAATAAATATGTAAATTTCAAAACACTACCATGATTCATAAAATATGCTGTCAAAAAGAAGTACAGGTAAACGTATTATAGGAAAAAAATAAGCCAGGACTCAGAAGGTCCAGAGATGTATGCTTTGCAAGAAAAAAAAAACATCATATTATATTTCAATAACACATTTCAATGGAAACACTTATAAAATACCATACAATTTACTAAAACTTATCTTTCAGTTTAAATAAAGAGCGACCGAGAATGACAAGAAGTTGAAAATGTTTAGGTAAAATGTATTAAAGTGTATTAAAAAGTTTTTTTAACAAAAAAATATATATTGTAGTAATTGTAAGTAATTTGAATTAAAGTTGGCTGTAGATTTTTTACATATCTTGGAAAAAATGTGACACACGATTAAAAAGGGGTGGGTGTTTATACGACGGTAGCAATAGTCCATGTTCATATATCAAATATTATAAAAGCCTACCTAGAAACCCATGTGTCAACTTGGCAACATCGTTCGTCATCTTCCTCCTTGGGAAGACAGACATTCAAATTCTTTCCTTCCATCAGGGTGTGCCTCAACTTCTCGTAGGTATAATACCCAAACTATTAGACTACCCAATTTCTCTCTGTCTATGTGAGCTTTAATGGCAAATTCTTTAGTTTCAATCTTGTCTATTCACCCTCTTGTAATTTTTACGGCCATCTTGATCAATCCGTAGAGAACATTCTGTGGTACTGCGATAATACTCAAGTAAATTATTTCCGAAGAAAACTCTTTTCCGCCTTACGTCGGTTCATCTTCGGATGTATTGGCTACTCCGATCTAGTGGCGGCAAAGAATATAATTGCTGCTTTTGAAGTTTTCAGTAAAAGTACATGCAACTTGCTAGATTGTTTGAACTCCAAGTCTTAAACCATAAGTATATTTACTGTGCTTTCATTTTCCTACTACCCTTATGTTAGACCTTAAGTTCATCGTCACTTATATTCGTTTTACACTCAGGTGTGTCGCCATCGGAGAAGGATTCTCTTAAGACAGTTCTTTGTTCGTCAAAACGTAACGTCACGATATTAAAGAACAATGAAGATTTCGATCTTCTAGTGTAAATCGCGCTGGACGGGAACTTGTTTTGTCCTTCACAACAGCAAGGGTGGTGGTGGGATCGAACTGAACTGTTCATACTCATTTATCAAAGTCTTTGTATAACCACGACATTTTTAAGGAAATTCACTCTTGTGAGAGTGATTTTCGGCTAATACTTAAACACGAGCTATTGGATGTCGATAATTTGTCATGTTCGTTTGAATATTGAACTAAAAAGATAATATATAAAAAAGTAGAGAAAAACAATATCACTGAATCGTATTTCTTGTTTCGATAGATCTGGTATGGGGCATATTATAATCAACACCTTCGTTAGTTGGCAGACATTGGCACAATATGAGTCATTCATTCATTTTACTTGTCAAACTAGTTTGAATTCAATATTGTAATTTATTTTTTAACTCAATATTTCAAAACCAATCGACGTAATATTTGATCACACTTTGCCTTTTGTGAATTATGTTTCGTGATAGACTGGCGGTCTCATTCAGACTTGAGGATGTTTCGTGATAGACTGGCGGGGCGGTCTCATTCAGACTTGAGGATGTTTCGTGATAGACTGGCTAGACTGGTCTCATTCAGACTTGAGGATAGTCAAATATATGACCAAGAATTTATCTAAGAAAGATCTCCTTCAAATTAGTTGTTTATACAAAAAAACGCTTTTATGAAATGATTTATTCATTGTTGAACAATATGCTTAATGCAGATCACGTAATGTATATGTTACGTGTTCTGTATCATACATATATTTGCGCGATTCACCTTGTTGAGATACAAAGGACAAACAGACCCAGGTTTCTCGTTAGTTCATTCAAATTCTTTAATTCTTTTGTTTAGTGTAACAGTTTTGTTGTATACAGTAAAATTTGTTTTGTGTTATAGTTTTGTTGTATACGGTAAAATTTGTTTTGTATTACAGTTTTGTTGTATACGGTAAAATTTGTTTTGTATTACAGTTTTGTTGTATACGGTAAAATTTGTTTTGTATCACAGTTTTGTTGTATACGGTAAAATTTGATTTGTATTACAGTTTTGTTGTATACGGTAAAATTTGTTTTGTATTACAGTTTTGTTGTATACGGTAAAATTTGATTTGTATTACAGTTTTGTTGTATACGATAAAGTTTATTTTGCACTCGTATTACTGTTTTGTTGTGTACAGTAAAATTTGTATATCACAGTTTTGTTGTATACAGTAAAATTTGTTTTGAATTACAGTTTATTTGTATACAGTAAAATTTGTTTTGTATTACAGTTTAGTTGTAAATAGTAAAATTTGTTTTGTATTACAGTATTATTGTATACAGTAAAATTTGTTTTGCATTACAGTTTTGTTGTATACAGTTAAATTTGGTGGGATTACTTCCAAGTGGTGGTCTCTCCCAATTAATAATAATAATAAATAATAATACAACACCGTTAATTGTAGTGTAAAAATAGGAAGATGGTGGCCGTAGCCATTAGGTTAGATACTTTCCCGCTTTTGCATATGTTCAGAAAAACCTATTTGTTAAGAAAATCGCAGAAAACTTACCAAGGGAAGGCGAATTTCAAACAAACCTTTGTACATCTTCCGATGTGTGAATATAACACATTCGGCTTTAGGTGTAGTGTAATGTATTGAATAGTGTTCATATAAAATCATATGTTTTGATGAGACCTCCAAAAAAGGGTTGACTTTAAGTGCTTTCCAAAGCTGCACACGCCACCCATATCTTTAACACTAAGAGGTAATTAACCACAAAGATGTTAAGAAAAAAATGACACTGCGACTATTTTTTTTAAGAAATTGAGTTTAAATGAAAATCGAAGACAAGCGCCTTACCAATTAGGCGAGGTTATCGCCTACACTAAACTTCCTTTGGAGTTATAAGAGAGATTATCATAGAAACACCTTTAAGTGATTTCGGTTACAAAATGATGTTAGTGAAATATATTTATGTTATAATATAAAATTAATTAAGTTACCCAATTCTTATGTTTTCTATAAAACCTTTGAATTAAGAAATAGCCTCAAAATGATAACGGAAAGTAACAGACATTTCATCATAGCAGGTGCAAAACAAATTGTCCTCGTGAGGGTGCCACGAGCCACACCAGCTGACGTGGCAATGTCGTATTGATTCTCGCCACTGCATTCCGATCGATCGGTGCACCAAGAATTTTTATTTTATTTGGTCCGAATTAAGATATCTTGGCAATTTACACAGGTGCCGATTCTTATCTGGACACTTATGAAACTTTAATTTCGTACCCTTAATTACCCGATGATTGCTTTGTCGAAAAACTCGGGCAGACTTTTATAGTCCTGTCATTGTTGGTTCAACAAGTCTCCCGGTGAAAAATCCCATCGATTTAACATGAATTGAATTGGAAGGGAGTGTTAAACTTTCTAATGACTTTTCATGAATTTTTTTACAGAAATATAATTGATTTTGGAAACAGTGCGTTAACAATTTATATATATCTCCACTTATTTTAAAGAAAATGCTTTAAAAAGCATACATATTTTTACACATATATTTGTTGCGCGTCGTTTAATTCTAAATGTATAAGTAATTTTAATTGCATAATAACATGTAAAAATACTGTTTGTTAATAAATGTAAAATTGATTTTGGTTTAGTGTTTATCATAAAAAAGTATTCCACTTACGTCTGTATGTAACATAAGGTGTTGCCATAGTTATGATTTAATAGTTATCATTTGAGAAATGTCATCATTTTTACTATTCAAATATTATTTGACAGCTGTCATTTCTTGATATGATTATAGGATAAAAAAATAACAAAATAATATATTATTACTAAGAAGAATGTTACACTATATTAGATGCAGAATTGTAAAGAATTTTTCTTTTTCGTTTATTATTAAGAGTGAGGGCGTCCGAAAATGATTTTCGTTTTTGCAAGACCCGAACAGTTTTGTCATGTGTTGGCTTACCTCCGCGTGTTATCAGCCACGACAGGTCACCTAGCATTCTGAGCATCTTGTCTCTTTATTCCAACCATAAAGGTATACATAAAGGGTGTATCATTATTTTATGTGTGATTTGTTGTTGTCTTATTGAAGTACATCAAATGATTCAGAATAATGAACAAAATAGTTAAGAATAATATTGAATATCTGCGAATAAGTCGAGTTATTTTGATTGGTTTATTATTATTACTCTTTTTTTGGGACTCAGATCAGTGTTTAGTAAAGCACATGGTTAGAATTACGATTTGAAGTTTCATACATGAGATTATTATTTTGAGTTCAAAGGCTTATTTTATCTTAATAATGCAATATCTGCATTAGTATATTATTTCTTTCTTTTTCGTTACAATTATTATTACAGCATGTAATGGATCCATATCGAATCTATAACGTCAGAAAGACCGTTTCTCAGTCTAAAATTTTGCTTGTAAAAAGTTACATAAAACGGAGTCAAGGGGTTTCAAACAAGTTTTTTGTTTATATTATCGTAAGAGTATTATACTTTTCTTTGAATTTTTCTGTGTATTTGTCTATTCGACTGCTTTTTGCAGTGTTTTTTGTGATTTATTTTAGCTTAACTTCGAGTGTTTTTAGTGATTTATTCTAGCTTAACTTCTAGTATTTTTAGTAATTTATTCTAGCTTAACTTCGAGTATTTTAGTGATTTATTCTAACTTAACTTCGAGTATTTTTAGTGATTTATTCTAGCTTAACTTCGAGTATTTTAGTGATTTATTCTAGCTTAACTTCGAGTATTTTTAGTGATATATTCTAGCTTAGCTGTAGAAATAAAAAAAAAAAAACTTTTATGAAACATATCTGTCCGATTCGCATTGTACTACTGGATATAAACCAACAATATTTTTTCCTCGCATATTCAGCATAATCATTATTTTCTGTCATTTCTCTAATTGGAATTGTCTAAGTGCATTTTCTCACAACATATAAATTGTTGTAGAAACAATTTTATTCTACATCAATTGGTTGGATATCTAACATCTATACGATCCATCTATCTATCTGCATAGGTGGATGGGCTGTATGAAAAGTTGTTTGTCATCTAATTGGTACCACCCGAAAGACGACGCCTGTTTTCCAATCTGGGATTGTGGGAATTATTCCTGTTGGGACCCAGTATTTTTTAAAGAGGGTTTTGAGTCTGGTTTTCACTTGATGTTTCTTTTACATCTTTCTGTTTATCGGAATAAATTGCCACATAACAATACACTCACCATATTGCATAGTATACAACTAAAGAGTAAAACATAACAATTCAAAGGAGATGCCAGATTATGTATTTATCACTTTCAGGCAAATATATAATATACGAGTATATAAATATATTGTAGATAAATTAATTTAAAGCAATTTCTTCCAATCAACCAGCTTTTATTTCTAATTATTATGGGTGTTTATTACCGTATTCTTCACATATTTTTTGAAAATAATATTTAAAATCCTAACAATAATTAAAATAAAGATAGAGATAAGAAGGGTAATGTATGGGAGTCAAGGAAGTGGATTGTTTTGGGATAGTTAATGCTTCTTTATTTAGTTTCTTAAATATTGATAATGATGTTACCTATCTGATTGGGTCAGGAAGATCGTTCCAAACTCGAGCCGAGCGAACCGTGAAAGATGATGAGTGATGCGTTAGTATACAAAGTTTTCTGTTGTCAGCAGATCGGAGGGACAGTCCATACTCAGAAAGAAAATTAAATTTCTATGCAGATAGAAAGGACAACTTAGAAGTACAAATTACTGCACCTGATCATCAAAGGCAAAATAGAAGGCCGAAGAGGTGTTGGCAGAAGGCAAATCTCCTGGCTCCGCAATATACATGACTGGACTGGCATAAGGGGCGTTGGAGATCTTTTTCGGGCTGTCGGGAACAAAGATTTCTACTTTCAAGTGATATTCAACGTTGGGGGGACCTAACATGACACTGGGAAGAAGAAGAAGATTGTTCAACACTTCAAAAAAGGTTGAACTATACAAGAACATATTTATTTTTATGTGCCGTGGGGTCGCGAGACAAAAATAATATGATTTCTATATTTTTATGTAGTCTTTTTTGATAGTCTGTAATAGGTAAATAAGACTTCAGAATAAAACATCTTTAGGGTGTTCCTTAGATTGTGGCCGTTGGGTTAATCCTTCAACATCCTTAAAATAAAATATTACAATAACCCTAGATCGTCTCCGAGCAAATTCGGCCAAGGTTTTAAAAAGTGCCGGATTGTGTATCCATCAATCTAAATGGTGATATTTTTATAGCGTCCTTGTGTTTCTGGTGGAACTATAGGGTAAAATAATAATAACAATGTAAATATAATTTGTTTAGTGCCAGTAAGAGAGCCAACTCTCAAGAGCGCTCTAATTTGAGAACCTAAGCCACTATTAATGACATATTATAATTTATTTTATCAAACACTGTTTATTCCACTTTTTTGTAATGGTATAACCCTACCGGTTTCAAAGCTTTCACCTTATCTTCAGGGGAGCACAAACAAGAATCATCTTCAGGGGAGCACAAACAGTCTTGTTTGTGCTCCCCTGAAGATGAGGTGAAAGCCTTGAAACCGGTAGGGTTATACCGTTACAAAAAAGTGGAATAAACAGTTTTTGATAAAATAAATTACAATGTCTTTAAACCTCCACAACGTTAATGCCTTAACTATAAACATTATAATGACGTATTAAAAATAGCTGCGGCAATTAGATTAGATACTTCCCCGTGTCTGTATATGATATCTGCTTAACATTTTAACTACTAATATATCTCTAAATCAAATAATATTTTTTCGTATAATTTAAAAAGGTACAAAAAAGTTTGGTCAATAGTTATTATAATATGATTCAAGAAATTTCAGTCATTTATTTAGTTCTGAAAATAAAGTCCAAGAGATATAATATGGACCAATTGAAATTCATACATGATGAATCTGTTGAGGTAGATGATGCCTCCGAAGAGTTCGCGACTATTGCGATTTCCATGGATGCATGCGAAGTGGGTTTTTTGCTTCTGGCCGCGCGCATTCCCGACAAACAATGGGAGGGAGTGACGGAGGAATGCGTCGGCCGGTGGACACTTTACCGATCGAGGACGATTATATCCGAGAAATAAAGCTTTATTTTTTGTAACATCCATGTTCAAGATACGAATGCTGTCAGAATGGGTTCAAGTCGCGTGTTGGACAGCCACTGCGTAAATTTGTGCATTTCAAAAACGTTTTTGGATGATGCATATTAAAGGTAAACTTTTTTTTTTGAGAATTTGTTAGCTAAATATGCCTTTATATCGTATCTTTGTTTAGTCGAGAGCATGAATGAGTGGATCAAACAGTTTATGGAAAGGTTGTTTAATGATCTTCAAAGGAATTGCTTCGAAGTTTAATAGATATTAGTTATTAGAAAGAAAACAGCTGGAAGATAATTCGAAATATTCAGCACTATTTATAATAAACATTTACTTGACGCGATACATCAGATTTGTGTTAAGTCTCTGTTCTGTGCTTTCACGTTATCGATATCTTCAAAAAAAGGACGTATTACTGGCATCTAGCAAATATTTGTGTAAACAATTCAACCTTTAAATGATAGTCTCCTGATTTCTGATTCTCGATTTCTAAAATGGACAATGCCCTAGACTATTTAAGTATGCATAAATTCTGACGTCGATATACATTAGAAGATCGGAATCTTTTTTATTTTTTAAGAGTCACCTAGTGACAAAGAAAAAAACTCTCCAAGGAGGGGATCCTCTAGTCGTGACACACTTGAGTGTGGAAATTATAGGTGCTAGCGACGACGGAACAAGATCTTAGGGAAAAGGACAATGAAAATTACCCGCATCGTAGTAAATATACTTATACAGCGGCTTGAGGCTTGGAGCTCAGTCTAGAAAGTTGCCAGTATACCCACAGAAAACTTCGATTGCGGCAAATCTATCCTTTGGCGTCTCTAGATCGAAGTTACCAATCGGTCCGAACTATGACAGGAAGTTAATGAGGCGATAATAGCTATGGCTTAGCAGTTTTTTGTTTGCTCAAATTTATTCAAGACAGTGTAGCTAGTGCTAATGATATGATTGTCGACTTATCAAATATTGATGGCCAGGTGATGATTTGATTTTAAAATCTTGGGATGTTTGATATGTTCGAAAACTTTTACGTTTTTTAATTTTTTTACTTAACCTGGCGAGTTTATTGTAATCTCTTCCAATCAATTTTTAAATGGGTCCTAAGTGAAAACCAGACTGGAACCCCATTTTTTATAAATCTGGGTTCTAGCGGGGATCGAACCCGCAACCTCCGGATCGGCAGACAAGTGTCTTACCACCATGTCACGGAAGTCGTCACTTCTTTCAAGAAATTTAAATTTTTTTTCATAGTTGTCGTATTGAGTTGGCTCGAATGATGGCCGAAGTTACTTGCTAATGTTCTCATCGCATCTCACTGAGGATGAAGGTTACAACGCTTTCAAAACGTCGGCTATTATTTTAGCCAGTGCAGCACAGGAACAACTCCAAAAAACGTTTTAAACTTTAGAATATTTATTTAAATTCATCAAATAACACTCATGAGTTGCCTTTTTGTCGCTTTTAATGTAATATTCTACTTGAAAATAGCAATTTACTATTGATTTATTTTTTATTTTCCTGAAAATAACTAAATAGCCCATTTAAGAAGCGTTGGAACTATTAAAATAAAGTTGAGTGACTGTGAAACATTTCAAGGGCGCCTTTTAGATATCTCATATAAAGAAATGTTTTTAACTTTCATTTGAAAATATACAGATTAATCTGTTTTGTGCAAAGTTTCATAGGGAAAGCTTTTGACTGAACAGATCCACTAAGACAGTAAGCTTTGTTGGAAAATTTTATTTAAATAATTCTGTTCTGCTTGATGACTCTTATGACGAAAATATCCTACTTACAGGAAAGCCTAAAAATCCACATTATTATGATTAAGTTTGTGTTGATAAAATTTGAAAATAAGTGTAAAACGTTTTAAATTGTTTTGATAAAAAAAACTTTCTTATTTACTAACTTTAAATCTCTAACCCGTATAAAATTATTTGAATAGAAATGAACAAATATAATTAAATATGGAAATATCGTGATCTTTGCGACTTAGCTGGTAAGACGCCTGTCGTCCACCACGGGGTTGCGGGCTCAATTCCCGTTGAAACAATGATTTTTTTAAAAGGATTCCAGCCTGGTTTTCATTTAAAGTTATTTTAACATCTTTCTGGTTGGTTGGAATATACGAGTATAGTTTCATGGCAATAAGATCATCAGAGTGTACTTTATACAACGAAAGT
Source organism: Odontocerum albicorne (assembly GCA_949825065.1). NCBI lineage: Eukaryota > Metazoa > Arthropoda > Insecta > Trichoptera > Odontoceridae > Odontocerum > Odontocerum albicorne. Next base: position 11,451,451 of record OX463841.1, read on the forward strand.
GTTATAAAATGTTATGTTTCTCCTTTTGAAATTTTTCGAGTTTTGATTGAAGTCTTTTTTAATTATATTATAAATACATCGACTCGTACGAACAACCACAGGAACCACGACCAAAATAAATATCACAAAGCATTATGTTTTTAATCATGAAAATAATTACACTGGCGTAGGTAGGTGGTACATATAAAAATAATTATATTTTAATTAAAATTTATTCGCTTTATTAAATGCTTGTGTGAAGCATATTCCGTTTCGGACGTCTTTTCTCAGTCGTTAACAAAATAACCGTTATGTGAATTTAAGAAGTCGACCCATGGTCGTACCGACGTTTAAAAATTCCTCGACTCTCCATTTTGTAACAAAAGTATTACTCCAGTGTTCCCACAGCATACGAGCACGGTAGAAAAAATTCATTCCGAGCGGCGAAATATATAATCATTCCAGCTATTCTGTCAAAGAACTTCTGAGGGTCCTTTAAAAACTCCACCGCATATCTTTCTCATCAGAACTGTCCGGTCGTCCATCAGAGCGCGTCATGCGACGATTTGGTCCACTGTTGGTATCCTATGGCTGGTGAATTCGGGAGCAAAAAACCTCGTCCTGAGGTGATATATTGCATGAGCCCAGACAGCCAGGACGAATCTAATAAAATGCGGAGCATAATGTCAGGAGTCAGATGCGTTGGATGGCCCGATTCAAGGCAATTGAAGGTCGATGCTTCTTCGGGAACAGTTTTGCTCTTTTTAATACTATGCCTGGTGTTTTGGGAACGTATAACGAGAAGGGCAGCGTGCGGTATTCGTAAACAGGGTCTTGTCAGTTATTTTAAAGGTATTCTCGTATATTTATTATTTTACATTTATATTATTCGAATAACTATTTATTAATATTTGATTCACTATTGAATTAAAATATAGTAGTTTTACTTCACTTGCAATAATACACTGTAGTACCATTTAATCTCTCCTATAGATATTAAACTACTTAATTCACGATAATGTTTAACCCTACAATTAGAAGTTATTTTGCAAAATGATTCAACCTTATTAATCGTACCGTTTGGTTTATTTGAAACATAGAATGAGCAAATATTTTTCGGTTAATTTGAAATAACAAAAAAAAAACATACAATAATCTCATATTTGTATCAATATCGATCCTTTAAAATTCATAGGTATATCGCACTTAATAAACAACCCGGTACAGGTTATACGAGTATTACTGATAGTTGAAAAAGTCGGCAAATGTTATACACTGTTGAAATATACTTTGAAGTTGAAATGGGATAAATGTTGGTTTGGAATTATCGTTTAAACTTATTAAAACAATCGCAGAATATATGTTATGTACTCGTATATTATAAAGATCTATATTTTGTAAGTAAATATAAGATTTGGTTTTTGATTTCTTACAATCGGAATCCGTGGAATCCCTTTCAATTTATCAGCTTTATATACGAATAGAGATTAATATAATTGCTTCCATTTAAGAGAAAAATCTTTCATTGCTTCGAATTGTCCATAAGGAGACAAATCTTGAAATCCAGGGGCGATAAACAAGTGGCGTTCTTTTTAAGTTCTTTTTCATAATATTATTTCTAATACTGTAACTAGTTTATTCTACTCTTTTTAGTCGGGAAGTTTATCATTATGTTTTGAAAAAAATATTTTTTTCCTTAAAACTAATTATGTTTCAAAATAAAGTCTTTGGTAAATAAGGTCTAGGAGTAACTTAAAATACATTTTGTTTAAATTGCATGTAAAATTCTAATTATTCTTTCTTTCACACTGTTTTTTGTAATTTAGACAACTTTCCATATAACACAACAAATGGCACAATTATGATGAATGAATATTGGTTATTCGATTAAATTAATGTTTATTGGTTCTTAGATAAGGGAAGGTATTTTCAGGAATCTTCAGTGATTATTTTCAGGAATCCGCTTGGTACAGTTTAAGATAAAGCATTGTAATTTTGTTAGTAATTTTAAGTATTTGTATTAACTTGTGAGACACTGTTGTGTCAATAATAAATTAAAAAAAATAAGTCGATCGGTTTTAAATGTATTTTTTTATACTCTTCATTCTCACTAAACGTTCTCGTCAACTACCTTATTGTCAACTACCTAACTACCTAATTGAACTACCTAATTGTCAACTACCTAACTACCTATCTCGTCAACTACCTAATTGTCAACTACCTAACTACCTAATTGAACTACCTAATTGTCAACTACCTATCTCGTCAACTACCTAACTACCTAATTGAAGTATATTTTATTTCAAATTCAATTCAATTGTCTCCTTATTTATTGAAGCATGTTTATTCAATTTTTTAATTATCAATATCAGCTGTTTCACGATGCTAAATTTCTGTTTGGAAATAGCTAACATAAACTTATAGTGTCACATAATTTACATATGCGGTCTTCGATCAACGACAAGAAAAAAAATTGCACTTAATGAATACATGTGCTGGTGATTCTTTTTCTGAATTTTAATAATATTTTAGAGTTTTCGAAAATTTTTAACTATAGACTTCTACAAAATTTATATTATATCACAAAAATACCGTAGCTATGTTTGAGTCATAACACTTGATCGCATCCCTTTCTTGAAAAAATTCCTTTTTAAAATAAATTTTCTTTACTAAAATATTACATTTTTTTAAATATATAAGTTTGTTTTGACAATTCATGGACATGTTACTTCAAGAAGAAATTATAGTTTACAGTATATCTCAAGCGTGGACCATATTATATTTAATTTACTAAGAGAACCCTTAATTGAGATTAAAGATTTTTCATTCAATAATAAAAACCTTCACGAAGAAATTCACTCACTAGAAAATTAAATCTGTTGTAAGTCGCGCCTTGTTTTTTCATTTTGTTTCGTTGCTATACGACTTTATTAAGTTGTTTTCAAACTCATCACCCATTAGTCTAAGTTCCCTGATTAGCCGAGAGAAATAATCAGCAATGCGAATAATTTATTCTTAAATGTACTTAAGATCTTGGCAAGCGGTCGAGCACAAAGCGGGCCCCGTAATGAGCGTGTGTACCTGTCCACCGGGCCGCGTGTCCCGCGCGTTGACAACCCCTGACTACTGCACGGACTGGCGTCACATACTTTAACCGTTGAACTTAAGCAATTGTTTTACATAGATGACAGGGGAGCTTAACCAACGAATTACATTTTCTCTACTTTATGTAAAAATATGATTTAAGAATTTAAATTGTACGAGTACATATCATCCACCTTTATAATTAATTAAAAGGGATTAAATATTTAGGTGAGGCAGATATGATAAAAACTGTTTTAAGCATCAAATAAAATTAATCAGAAAGGTTCTTGTACCCTACGCAAAATTTAAAAAAAGCCACATGAAGTATAGAAAAACACAGTTGAACTGTTTTGAAAAATAGACATAAAATACATATTCTGTCCCTATTGTGTAATATCCTTAACTGTTTCGCCGACGTCTCGTCGTTCATGAACTTGCGCAACGCTCAACCAGATATTGTTTATTGGTCTTCCCAGTTCACCGCTCTTCTTTTTTTACCTCCTCCTTTACAGTTCATGCAGTGAGACTCTGGAACCAGTTACAAATCAATATTAGACTCTCTCCGTCTTTGCCATGCTTTAAGAAGCGACTGAAATGTTTCTCAATTTCAAGTCAGTAACATAACGAGTTTCCTCCCTGATTTTTCTTTCCTTTCCACCATCCCTTCCTTTTCCTTTGATTGATGATATCTCACTTTCATTATGCATATTCTTCTTACATTTTTTAAAGATGAATATACGAGTACGTTGAAATATTTTTTACGATTATGTAATTTCTTTTATTTTAATTTGTTTGAATAAAATTACCACCTGTCCATAAGCTCGCCAGATTGTTTTTAGAATGAAGTGTTAAATAAATTAATAAGGACGATTTTTTTACAATTTGTTAGGCAAATTAGATCACCAACATTTCGAAAACGTTATGATCTTCATCCTCTAGATAATGTTATCAAAATGTTATTAAACAAATATCTTAAAATATTGCCGAGGATGACGACTGTAATTTCCTTGCAACGTTGGCTATTTACTATTTACTAACTAAGCAAAGCAAAGCACTGAAATACACCAGGAAGTTACATTCAACTTCTTGACAATAGCGAGGAAAATCTACGATTATAGTATTTCGTTCTTATAATTATTCTTAGTTTTTATATGTTAATTAGACCTTAAACAAAAAAGAGAGTCTACCTGTTTTAAAAAAGAAATAGTATCTAACGGGAATCGAGCCCCCAACCCCCGAACTGGAACAGAAATGTCTTGCCAATTAGGCCACAGAAGTCATCCATAAATCTTCCGGAATTATATTATAATTCCAGACACCTTGAGAAATAATTTCTTATAAGATTATTGTTATTCCTACATATTTTTATTTCTATAAACATAAGACAATTATAGGAGATGACACCCATAATTAATCAATAAATCAAGACACTTTTCTGGAATCAGTTATCAACAAATCAAGACACTTGTCTGGAATCAGTTGTCAACAAATCAAGACACTTTTCTGGAATTAGTTTTTGTCTATCAATTCGAAATTCACTCTCATCAGCTTTCAAATTTTTGACGTAATCTAAATTTTTTAATTAAATATATGATGTTATACACACATACAAGTGAAGATATTTCTAGTGATAATTAATAATTTTAAAATGTTCAACTTTCAGTTTCCACCAGTTTTTTTAATCACAAATTTTATTTTGAACATTTACAGATTGAGCTTTGTTATGGGCCCAGATCTTAAGGGTATCCATGATGTCAAGTGCCTATAAACCATGTTTGAAAGAATTGTAAAACAAGTGTTTATACTCGTATTAGGGATAAATGGAGAGTGAAGAAAAAATATACAGAATAAGATTTAAATAGGATAGTTCAAGTAATAATTAAAATAAGGGATGAGAGATAAAATAATTAGAAAAGCATTTAAGATGTAATACATGGATGTGTTGAAGGCGAAAGCTGAGTGCATAGATGGAGAGGTGGGAAAATATGTCTTTTCTATCTACCCTAAAATATAATTGTAAATAACATAAATAAAATTATAGTGTGTGTAATGCTATTGAAAAGCCATACCATAAAACAGGTTAATTTCGAAGAAATGATCATAATTTATAAATGAAGGGTTTGTAATCTTACAGTTGAAATGGATAATAAAGTAACAAGAAATGTAGAAGAACAACTCCTCATTCAAGATGAACAAGAGCATGTTGATCGGAATACTTCCCAGAGATAATACCCATTCATCCTTCCATTAAAATAATTGGTCCATATCGTTTGCTCTTGTGAGACCAGAACAGCCTCCGTTTGGGATGGGAGGAATTCGATGTACCCTTTTAATACCCTTCGTTTTATTTTACTCGTGTGCTTTACAATCAAATGATTTATTTGGATTTCATCAAGTGTTCTCATATTATGAGAATAGTATCGAAAAAAGTTGAAAAAAATTCACGGTTGCAAATTTTAATTTATACACAATGTATTTCAATTTACACCCAGTTGATATCGTATTTTGAAATGTAGTTAGTCTATACGATGTTCGAAATTGAATCCAAAATATAAATGTTGAATTCAATTAAATCCAATTCAATTGAATTTAAGTTTTTCTGTAACCTACGCTATTAACCATTCATTCTGATAGCGCTGTTAAAGAATATCATAAAAGCTCTTAAGAAATGTGACAAACGAAATTTGACAGCATCAGATTAAACATGCTGATCGTCATGTAACTTAAATCTCCTCTGCTATCTCCATTTTTAGTTTGATCTTTCAAGACTTCATGTTTTGTGAAGCACAACAGCTTGCACACAATATCCGCACAAGCACTTATCATCTGCAGGATGATTGTTAACACTTGTTTTACTGTGCTAAAAAATCCGCCAGCCACGGTGTTGGACGTTAAGCGTCCAGGGAAAAATGTATATTTTAAATCAAAATTACGCAAAATCTGCTAGGTTATTTTTGGTAACTAGCTATAAAAATCATTTTATTATGTATTCAAACGTCGAATAATCAAATGAAATATAAGTCCTGGTCACTCGCTATCCATCACAGGGTAGCAAGTGTTAATCATACCCGATCAAGTGTGATTGCCTAACATCATTAGTATAGACTTCTCCAACACTCCAAAATACGAATTGAGGCTGGATGGTATATTCTCACCATTTACTTAAACTAGACATTTTACACTTTAGACTTCGATAATCTTAGTTTAATACATCTCCCCGAGGGGACGTCACTTATCTATGGCAGTACAGCATCTAAAAAACCGTAAACAAAAAACTTATGAATCTCTTCCAAGACATATTAATCCGTGAAGATTCATCAATAGAAATGTGTTCCGTCACAGCCTTTCGTCATAATGATAAAGTTAAATACAATAAAAATAAAAGATGTTTTAAGACGACTTCAATTTAACCAACAATGTTTTAGAAAGAAAAACTTGAACTAAAAGACTAATTTCTTAAAATGTGTTTATGAATAATCCCAAACTTAAACGTGACACCAGATTTATTTTATGTGTGTGTCTATGACTTAAGGCTTTACCAAGTACTAGATTGTGAAAACTGAAAAATGATACGGTACTAAAATTAGGTTAAAATAAATTAATTTAAAATCTTTCTTGATTTCAAAATTATTGTCTTAAATGAAAGATAATGGTGAAGCGAAAGCCACACCATCGGATGAGAAAAAGGGAATAGGTACTCATGGGTGTTGAAGACGGGAGTCGGATGTATCGGCTGATCTCTGCTGATGTTCCAGGACTCTTGGAGCGTCACGGCGGTTGATAATTTATTTGCACTGGTTCTTCGTTGATGAAGCGTAGTGGTTGTTATTGGTCCTCTTAAGGTGTCACCCTGATGATGGTCTGTGCACAAGTCAACTGTCGACGGGAATTCGTTCGTCACGCCAAAATCGCTAACCCGCGACAATACTATATTTTAGAACTTGTGAGAACAATATTAAATCGCGCGACAGGGCCGGCGGCGATAACAGAGCGGCCCATTATCAGAACGATATTTCGCGTCACGCTCTGGCGTGAACAGATAAAATAAGTTTTTTTTTAAGTTGAAAATACTTAATAATTGGATTCTTATTCATGTCTCACAACACATTAAAGTATATCCGTTAAATATAAATGACACCTTAATTTTATAAAGGCAAATTTATAATTGAACGGCCAAATATTTGCAAAGATTAAGATAAATTTACATGAACTTTCTTCAGTAAAATATTGATTTGAAATAACAAAGGAAGAACAGTATCATTAAACATGTGTATGAATTGGAAACTTTTAGACTTGCGTATTAGTTAAGAATTACAATTGGTTAAGTATTTTCTTAAAAGTTGAATGTCTTTTATTTGTGATGAGGATAATAAAAGGCACATTATAAAGTAGGAGAATTTCTTTATGGTGCTACAGGAGTGGTTATGTTAGCCAATTTGTGATAGACATATCCTGTATGATAGAGGATAAAGAACTAGTCTGCGTCATATTTTCCATTAGGCTTTTGATAACTGAATGGTTGAAGTAAAATAGGCACTAAGTACCTAAAAAAAAACAAAAAAAAACTAAGTATGCAATTTCATTCTATATGACATATAAAATAAAACTGCATACTTAGTTTTTTTTGGTACTTAGTGCCTATTTTACTTCAAGCATTCAACTTAGAAAGTTCCATGCTATTTGGCTCGATCAACGGCCGTTTGTTAACTTTGTGCTGAACATTTATGTGTAAATCTTGTGAAAGTTTCCCTGTAAGTGAACCGTTTTCACTGTAATATAATAAAAATTGTTAGGGTCATGTCATTTAAAAGCTTACGTTGTCCATTTGGATCACAACTACATTTATATCTTTGAGAAATTGTGCTGAGCATTTATGCTTTATATCTTATGTAAGCTTCCCTGTAAGTGAACCGTTTTCTATGTAATATAATAATTTTTTTTCGGTTCATGTAATTTAAAAGCTTATGTCGTGTATTTGGATCACAACTGCATTTATATCTTTGAGAAATTGAGCTGAGCATTCATGTTTTAAATCTTATGAAAGTGTCCCTGTAACTGAACCGTTTTCACTGTAATATAATAAAAATTGTTAGGGTCATGTGATTTAAAAGCTTATGTCATGCATTTGGATCATAACTACAGTTACGTCTTTGAGAAATTGTGCTGAGCATTCATGTTTTAAATCTTATGAAAGTGTCCCTGTAAGTGAACCGTTTTCACTGTAATATAATAAAAATTGTTAGGGTCATGTAATTTAAAAGCGTATGTCGTGCATTTGGATCACAACTACATTTATGTAATTGAGAAATTGTGCTGAGCATTTATGTTTTAAATCTTATGAAAGTTTCCCTGTAAGTGAACCGTTTTCACTGTAATATAAATAAAATTGTTAGAATCATAGCATTCAAAAAGCTTAACATATATCGTGCATTTGGATCACAAATAGATTATTTTAAAGCAAAAAATACGAGCCTCTATTGAGAGCTAAGGCTGGTAAAGATATTACAATACCTTTCATTTCATGTAAATGTGCAAGTACGTTTTGAAGAAATTCAAATAAAACTTTGCAGATATACACAGCATTCTCTATTTGTTTTGCATAAAATTAAATGTTTCAAGAGAACATTTCAGTTCCGAGTACGTTGAGATAAATTCCAGTGAGAAAAAACAAAAGGCTTCCAATAAATTGTAATATTGTATTGCGCGCGTGTAATGGTTGCCCGCTGTCACGTGGTTTATTTATGATTCAGCAATAATTCATGGTAAATATCGAATTGTGAACTCTGAAACCTACAATAATTCCCGATCTTTGAACATGTAGGGTTTTAAGTTTTGCTGCTATCGAAAACTACGAAAATGTTATCGAGATGAACTACGAAAATGTTGCACGGATTTCTCCTGTTACACAAAGAGGGGTTCAAAACTTCCATTGAAGAAGGAGTTTTTATGCTTTCTTATCATTATCATCACCATTACGTCATGCCCCTATTGAGATAGGTAGAGAGAACATATCTCAACTTTGTTCTATTTTAGCATACTATGCATCTTTCGCTTCTGGCACGTCCATACATTTCGTCATGAATAATCTCCTATTATCGAGGTTTTTCACTACTCCCTCTTTCAGAATATGATTAATTTATTGCTCAATTGTTGATTTCGATAAGTTTCTACAAAATAACTTTTATTAAATAGATGTTCATTAAAACCTAAAATTATCGTCACGTAAGATAGTGATACCACTGGCGCTAGTGAGGTGTTAGGCGTATTGTGTGCATCGAGCGAGTGGCCAGTTGAAGCATGCAGTGGTCGGTGATTACGCTAACAATGCTGGGATCTCAGGCAGTGGCACTGGCGCGAGTGCTAGCGCTAGCGCGAGGGATGCTAATTTGCATGTTGACTCTCCCATTTACACTCGCGCGAGTAATCACTGTAATAATCACTGTCGCTGTGCTAAGTGACCTCTCGGACCAACCGGAGTGAGTGACTCTACGTGCGGCCCAACAGGATTGTGCAATCGATTCCAATGATTTAACCATCATTTAATGACTATACATACACCCATATTTAGGTATTCCCAGCTAGTGAACAATGGCAGGAAGGCTTCGTTAAGTTTATTGAGAAGGTTATAAGTAATGAGATATGTTGTGGGTTCAATTCTTGTTGGTACCCGATATTTAAAAAAGTGTTCTTAATCTTTTTCAATAAAAGCTCGGGAAGTTTATCTTCACCTGACGAGGAAGACGAAGGTCCTTGAAACCGGTAGTGAACTTAACGAAAACAGTGATGAATACAATATTAAAAATATATGTTTTTCTTAAAAGAAATATAAATACATCTGGAAGTGAAACAAATGTATTTTTTAAGATTGAAGAAATAAAAATGTTTTGTTTCCACTTTCAGCCTTTGTGCCCATTTCTCTGGTTGGTTGGAATATATTAAGGTTTGAGTATTTTGAACCCTTATTATTTCAAATGAGCGAAAAAAATATGCTATTGGACAGCATCGATCTCCAATACCTACTTGGTTAGAAGCCTGTTTTCAACTCGAAGGTTGTGGGGTCGAGCAGCATTTTTAAGAAGTGTGCCAATTTGGTTATCACTCATTAAATATTTCTGATTGTTTAGCAGAGATTGTCACATGACAATAAATTCACTGGATCGAATTGTGTACGACGAAAATGTAAGTTGTAAATCAAATAGCAGTACCTACATGGACAATTAAAACTGAGATTAATATTTCATTTGATTCAGTATCTTATCTCTTCCATTATTTACAACAAAATAACCATTTTAAATTATACTACATAATTGCAAAAGTAGTTCAAATACGATTTAACTTAACAATTTGACTTTTTGTTTAAAAATACGATAACACCACGCGTGACGGCAAACTGTGAATGCCAATTATTCCAATTGTTCCAAACCAGTATACTCGATTAGTTATGCTAATGAAAATATTGTCTACGAGCCAAGTTTTTCAATATGCCTGCATCATTAATTCGGATGTCGAAAGTTACCTTTTTTTTTTTTTTTTTTTATTTATTAAACAAGTAAATTATTATACAAACATTTGTTGAGGCTATACCTATGTACAAATTTATTACTTAACTAATCTTAATTATATGTTATAATTTATGAACTTATTTAATCTTATTTTCCTACATATCATTTTATTTTATTTATTCAATCTTAATATATGAGATCTTAGAAATAATTAACACCTACATACTACTTATAACTAGATAACAATTTTTACACTTATTATTCAGCAAAAACAAGTCCACTCGTTCAGGCTACTTGTATTCCATCACATTCACTCAGACCTTGGTCGTCCCAGCTAATACTGAAGGTGGACTAGTCAGGCAATAGATAATGCTTCGGGAGCCTGTGCTTATAACGGAAGGGTAGGTCGGATTTACTCTCGTAAGCCCCCAGGGCAGCGACTAAGGGATTTCTGTGATTTTGTTGGCTTTTATAGAACTTCACGGTCCAAGCGAGGATGTGGTGTTGTAGGGTTTCTTCTCGCTGTTCAGCGTGAAGTCGGGTAAGATTTGTTCTGGGATGGGTGTTAAAAGATATCTTGAATGCCTTGTTCTGCACTCTCTGGAGTTTCAGGTGATCCGTGTTGCTCACACTACCCCAAACGGGTGCAGCATAGGTCAAGATAGGACGAATAAGGGTTTTATAGAGGAGGAGCTTATTTTTGGGTGAAAGGAAGCTGCGTCGATGAAATATCGAACTGATAGCCCCTATGCCCTTGTGACCCTTCTGTCTGATGGTATTCAAATGGGTTTTCCACGTCAGTCGCCGGTCAAGGTGCAGGCCGAGGTATTTAACCACGTCCTGCCACTCAACCAGGCAACCACCGATGAATAAGGGCATCGATGGCACTCTTTCCTTGATTTTTCGGGAGAACATGATGGCCTCAGTTTTGGCGTCATTGATTTTGAGCCTCCAGTCCTGGTAGTATTTCTCAAGGATCTCAAGAGCAATCTGAAGACGGCGACCAGCTCGATCCACCTTGAGTGACGATGCGTAGCATGCCGCATCGTCAGCAAAGAGTGCGAGTTTACAGTTTGGGGGAGTAGGAATGTCGTGTGTGTAAATGTTAAATAGACATGGTCCAAGTATACTGCCTTGGGGGACACCCATAGGGATGGGCCTGGCGGATGACGTAGAATGATGAGTGGTGACTGTGAAACTTCTATTGGAAAGGTAGGATTGAAGTAGTTTCACGAGATAGAGTGGAGTGCCAGTGAGGAGAAGTTTGTGAAGAAGGCCATCATGCCAGACAGTATCAAAAGCCTTCTCAAGGTCCAGCAGTACCATGCCAGTACTTCTGTTCCTATTGAAGCCCATCGACACGTCTTCCACGACACGGGTAAGTTGCTGGACCGTGTTGTGTCTTGTTCTAAATCCAAATTGCTCATGAGGGAATGTATTATTGGATTCGTGATGGAACACTAGCCTTGAGGCAACCACTCTCTCAAGGATCTTGCCAAGACCTGGAAGAAGGCTGATGGGCCTGTAGCTAGTTGGATTTTCGGTAGGTTTATTTGGCTTGTGGATAGGAACAATGTTGGCTACTTTCCAAATACTCGGAAAATACCCATTAAGGAGTGAGGCATTTATTATTTTAGTAAGAAAAATCCTCGCTTTGAGTGGTAACTGTTTAAGAAGGCTATTGTGTATATTGTCGGGACCGGGTGCTTTTCGTGTTTTAAAGGGTATATTTCGAACCGCTCTTCTTTAAATCTGAGCAGTGATATGTAAAGTAAATACATTAATCTAATAACAAGGGATGCATTTTTTCATGGAGTATTTATTCCGTGCTTGAATTAAATAAGTGTATATGATTATGTGTAACTATATTTTCTACTTCTGGTAAAATATATAAAAAACACCTCAAATAATCAAAGCATTAACTATAAGAAATCAATTGGCAGTACCTCCACTGCAGAGGAATTCGTTATTGAGAATTTTAAAGCACAAATATATTTTTAATTAAATGTTCATTGGAAAATCAAATACAAAAAAAAGCATATTGGGTTTTCTCAAAATTTTATTACAAAATATTGTAAAGATCTTCTTTTAAACTGGTCAGAAATATGAATACTCGTTCAATGTTTTTTTTTCTTTCTTTGTAGTAAAAATACTGACGCGTTTCGTTCTATGAACATCTACAGAATGGCCCGTTCTATAGGTGTACATCAAGCATGTCATGGATTTTGATACAAGTGGAAAGATTTGAGAGTTTGAGTACATGACTCGACGTTTTAGGCTGATCGCATAGCCATAGCCTGTCCTCATGAGTCGCGTGTTCCGTGTTCCGTGTTCTTAAACGGAGAGTTATCAGCTTGAAATTATATAGTCATTCTGAATGAATTATATTTCTCATAATATCACAGATGACCTCTGTGACCTAGTTGGTAAGATGTTTGTTTTCCAGCCTTGAGTTAGCGGGTTCAAATCCCTATGGGACCCAGATTTAAAAAAAAATATTCTTGTCTGATTTTCCCTTAAGGTATCGTTAACATATTTCTGATTGGTTGAGAGACATTACCACATGGCAACAAGCCTGCCGGGTTATTATTTATACAATGATAGTGTAATACAACATGCATACAATGAGGTGCATGGCAATACAGTGAGTTGCACGGCCGCGGGGTAACGCATTGGATTTTCGTGCGGAAGGTCGTCAGTTCGAGCCCCGCGCTGTGCTACTCCCCTCGAATGACGCAGGCATTTTTACCGCCTAGTATTAGGGGGTATAATGATACTTATGACTTCGGTCATCTCTATTCTTTAAAAAAAAAGATAAAAAACATGCCTGTGTCCATTGACCTCTATTTCCCTTCGGAGTGCAATCGGATCCAGTACATCGGCATGGTCGGTTAGTTTGCTGGTGTGCAATAGCACACTAACTTAAAGAGGAGAAATAAAAATAAATAAACGAAATCCCCACGGCACAGCATCGCTTTCAAACTGAATTGATATTAGAATGGCAAGGGGATCCTCGACTACGAGGCCCGCCAACAACGACAACGAATATAATATATTCAAACATTTTTTCCTTAATGAAATAGATTGATTAAGGTTTTTTACAAATAATTTACAAGAGAAAAACAAATTTTACATTTTATTTCTAAAAATTGGACACCCCTGATTATCGATGAACAAAGCATAATATTAACTTAACCCATCATATGCGATAAAGTTTTATAGATTCATCAAGAAGGGAGTCTAAAGAAATCAGAACTCTCGCTTACTCGTAATATCCAAGCTAACAGCTAACTTACAGAAAAGGATAATATAAAGGGTCTTTCAAATTGAGCGGTTTTTTATATTCAAATTTTTTTAATTCTTGAATAAAACACACAATTGGCTTTGATTTCAAAAACCTTTTTATTGGTCATTGAATTATAATGTATGACATTTAAACACAAAAAAAAACAATATTCGCCAAATGTCCACCTCTTGCAGCTTCACAGATGTCTACTATTTTGTCAAAATTTTCGGTGACATTTTGGCATAATTGCGGTTGTAACTCTTCAATAACGCGAATAATTTTGTCCTTCAACTCAGGAATTGATTGGGGGTCATTTTTATAGACCTGGTTTTTCACGTAACCCCAGAGAAAATAGTCTAACGGTATCAGATCACATGATCTTGGTGGCCAATTAACATCACCGTTTCCGGAGATTACAATACATAAAATAATTCTCAATTTGAACACGTTGTATTGTATACGACTCGATTTTTATAAATGTCATACATTACTCTTCTCAAACGTCACAAGACCCAGGCAAGTTCGCGACGCCATCTGTATTTTATCTAAGAATTAAAAAAACCGCTCAATTTGAAAGACCCTATCTACGAGTATATTAATAAGGTTCACTCTTCTGTCAGCACAGAAGAGTAAAACAAGGAAATGCGCCGATGAGTCAGTTTATGTCTGGAGTTAATATTTATAATGTCACTTAGCAGGTTGTTTCCCGATAATGATGTTTGAGTTCTGTAAATGTTATGTCTCATACACGAAAATGTTTATTTTTGTAAATATGAAGGAAACTTTCGAGTTACCGGCATAATTGCTAACAAATTTATTGCCATTTAAGACCGGGAAATTATTTAACTAAGTGGATATTTAAAATGTTTTCTTTGTTTATAACAACATTTATTTCTTTTGCTTTAAAATAATTGATATGGCCGAAGTCATAGTTATCCTTATACCCTCAAACACTAGGTGGGAACCGTGGCTGTGTCATTCGAGGGCAGTACGGGGTTTGATCCAACGACCTTCCGCACTGAAGTCCAGTGCGTTAACGCGCGGCAATGCACCTCAAAATAATATTTTCTTTTTTCGTTTGTCGTAATTCAACAACCAAATATTATTTATTGATAATAAAAAAAGCATTTTTGATATATTGATTAATCTACAGATGTTAACAGACTAATGTTATGCGGTTTTATGAAAACTGGTAATGATTTTTTATATTTCTTTAATGTTCATTCAATTTATGTAACTTCAGTACCTTAAACACTAATAAGAGGCAATGGTTCTTGAAAATGTAGTATTTCTAAGCAGTCCCATAGGATATCGTCTCCTGCGTCATTATAATCTCGATATCTATCCAACCATCAGACGAAATATTGGTGGTGTCAATGCTCTGGTATATGGTATTATGGTATGTGCATTTGTTTTAAATATTAGAAATGCAGGTTTTCATTTCTTATATGCAGACATTTATTTCAGAATTTCTTTAGTAACATTTATTAGCATTTTTTTAAGTGCAAACACGTAGTGCTCTTGAGGCAATATTTTATTACGGCACAGTAATATACAAGTCAAATATTTGTTTAAAAAAATATAATTGATGCCAGTCTTCTGATGCTAAGTTCAATTCTCAGTGAAATCGGTTGACTAAAGCTGTCACTTTCTATTATTTTTTTGTAGTTTATTCGCTATATAACATCAATTTGTAGGTTACTTGTGGATGACAACAAGGTTTTATTTTGAAGCTACTTTGAAAAATGAAGTACTGCTACTGTTTAATCAAAAGAAGAATGCTACAGTTACTTTATAGCTACTATTACAACGAAGGTAACTTCTTGCAATACCGGAAAATATGTGTTTAAATCTGTACTATGAAGGCTGCTATATGTTTGGTCTATTTGACAAGCCAATGTTTTATAATCAGAATTTTACTTTATGTCTATCAAAATGTTTTGTTGAGTTTAAGTGCAAAAACATGATTCATTACAAACTTAAGGTTTAAAAGTGGACTTCTATAGTGTGGGCTGAGAGTATTCTTCGAATTCCGTCAGTCAATAACGATGACGATACTAAACCACTAACTCTGATAGCTAGGATTATCTTTCTTGAGATGTTGACTCCTAGCTGTCCTTCCGTTTTTTTTAAAGATCTTTCTAGGGGACGATTGCTAGTGGGTATTGCACGAATTGCTATGTAGGTAACTCTTGTATTATCCACCTTTTCCACTTGACCTCTTCAGTGTCTTCTGCGGTTTCTAGTCCATCTAATTATATCTTCTACATCACATATTTTTCAGATACGGGAGTTTCCAACTTTTGCTCTTCTCTTAAATTGTTTTTAATCAAAAGGCATTTTCATTACCACAGAACGTTGAACTTAAGGTAAGGTAGTTGATACAAAATTTGATTTGATATTTATTTTCTTTACAGATACCAGGGAAACAGGGTTTGTGAACGCAATAACAGCAGCAGGGATCACATACGCTATAACAAGAGCTTGTACTAATGGAGATCTGGTACAATGTTCTTGTGAAAAAGCTGGAAGAGCTCGGCGAAAAGGCAAACGAACCACCAATCCTGCTTCTTTGATGCCTTCAGCTCCTCCGTTTACAGCAAGTGGTGATGGAACATCAACTACGGACTTTAAGTGGGAAGGCTGCGGAGATAATATCAGATATGGATTAAAAAAATCCAGAGTGTTCATGGATGCCAGAATGAAGAAGCAAAACACGAATCTTAAAACATTGATTAAACTGCACAATAATAATGCCGGTAGACTAGTAAGCACCCATTTTGAAACATATTTTTATAATTAATACTTTAAACAAATGTTCGATACCAAAAGGGAGGAATGCTTAATCTGTTCTATCAAGTTATTCGATTCTCGGACTTACTTTCTTTTTAATAAGAATAATTTATCTTTAGATGTGATTTTATAGAAATCACATTATTTAAGTGGTTTGAGCGTTTTCACGATTAATGTCATTTAGTAAAGTGTCGTTTTCTTAGTTTACACCATTTTTTCTAGTTTAACGTGCAAACATTTCGAATATATTGCAGCTTTCACCTTCATAACATGTTGAAAATAAATTTCAAATAAAGTCGTGTGTTTCAACCGCTAACCATTGAGAGCGACTCTTATAATAAGCCCGTTGTAGCCCGTTGTAGTCAAATAATGGTGATTTGCTACGAAGGAATAATGTTAGTCAAGTCATTCGCTCAACGGTGTCTATCTAACTAACCAATTCTTAATTATTTTGAGTCGTAATAACCTTTGACAATCTTAATTTATTAGGTAATCTTAAATGAAAAACAACTTATTTTCTTTTTCACAGGCAATAAAAAATTACATGCGTCCTGACTGCAAGTGTCATGGATTATCAGGGTCTTGTACCGTAAAGACCTGCTGGATGAAGATGCCTCCTTTCAGAGAGGTAGGAAGTCGTCTCAAAGATAAATTCGACGGTGCCTCCAAGGTGATTGCAGCCAACGACGGTAAAAAGTTTACTCCTGAAGAATCTTCGATAAAAGTTCCTGAAAAACCTGATCTGGTTTACACAGAAGATTCGCCTGAATTTTGCGAACCTGATGCTCGAACAGGATCTTTGGGCACTCAAGGTAGAGAATGTAATGTCACGTCACAAGGAATTGATGGATGCGATATCTTGTGTTGCAGTAGAGGTTACAACACTACGTTTATTACTGACCAAGTGCACTGTAAATGCAAATTCAGTTGGTGCTGTTATGTTTCTTGTGAAGTTTGTAAGCAGAAGAGAGAATTATTTACATGTGTCTAAAAAACATTTATGTTAATAAAACTTAAATATTTTTTCCTTTCAATCTTGCTTTCGGTGATATTGATGACCCAATTGGTAAGCCATTTGTTTCACGTTTAATTCCCGATCGAACAAAACAAATGTGTTTCAGATCGTTCATCGATAACCGTTCACAAGGCTTTTGTTTTCCTTTCTCACGCAATTGTACACCAAAAACCCTCAAGTAATTTACTCCACTAATTTTAAAATTCCAAATGCTCGTTGAATGGAGCTTAAGATAGTTTTGCTTTCCAGTCGCTCTCTTCAAAATATTCGCATCACCAACGACACGACACTGTTCAAGATGTATACCATACGAGAAAATTAAATGAATGATGGTGGGGAAAAATTTGAAAAAAAACAAAAACGTAGATAAATATCGTGGGTTCAATACAATAACTAGGTAACTCAAAATTGTCTCTTCTGAGAAAATGGCGTTCTTAGTTTCGAGGTCCTTTTGTCTGGTAACTCCTCTTTAATTATGGGGTACCGCGCTAATACTTTTTATGAAATTAATGAAGGAGGTTTCAATAGATCGTAAGATGTAAATTATATGAACTTCAGATATCTACTTTAAGCATTCTTTTATTTCCACGTTTACGACTAGCCTAATTATGAAAATGCTAAATAACTCAGTTGAGAAATAATATTTTAAGATACCTATTTATATATAGCATTGGAAAGCCCATTCGATGGGCAATCCATTTATGTAAATAACTCAAAACTGCCAAATTTCGAGTTACCTAGTTTTAACCTTGATCCCACGATATGAAGATTAATAAATAGTTTTATGGCAACATTCAACTTCGTCAACACAAGTTATTTTCTAAGAAACATTGATTATTATTATTAATTATATATTCTCAAACAGTTACAAAAATAATGCATATTAAAATACTCATAATTAGATCAATATTATTAATACTTCTATTTTTAAGATATATGCTGTATTTTTGAGTCAATAATTAATATTTTTAAACTATATATACCTAATATAAGAAACTAATAAATCTGAGAATTGTACATTGGATTAATCATCAATGTTTATTTGTTAATTTAATAATACCTATATAAAAATGATTTTTCAATACATGCTTTAACAAAATGACTAAATATGAGCCTTATAGCAATAACGTGCATGATAAAACTCCTAAAATCCAAGTTCCTGTTCAAAAAGATAAATATGCAAATATACAATACCACAATCAAACCATTAAACACACAGGGAGCCGAGTTATGGACAAAGATTCATAAGAAACAATATCGATGCTATAGTTTGAAAACAAAGTATTCGAATGATATAAAACCCGATACCTCGAGTTGCAGTAATATGTATATGTTATGGTTGGAGATCAATAATCAATAGGGAGATCCGTTCCTTGTCTCTACAACTTTGAATCACAAGTGGCATAAATAAATTAGGTTGCGTCAGCCATATTCACAGAGCAGACGACCAAGGAATTGTCAATAATATGTGAGAGATGTGGCCTTTAAAAATCAGATCCCTCGGTCAACCTAGGAAAAGACTGTTGGATAATAAGCGGAAGAACGTATAGAGGTTAAGAAGAATGATAGGAGATGGGAACTCAAAGATCGTCGAAAATGAAGCGGCATCATCATGGATGTTAAAGATCTTCAGGATCTTTATGGTCATCAAAGTAAGGTAAGGTATGATTAAAAATTAACGATGATTTTTTCTATGCTCCTCCTGTTCAACGGTAATTAAAATTTCGGTCGTGGCTTTAATTAGGTTAAGATAATGAATATTTTATGAAAAAATAACATAAATTTTATATAAAATAATATCTATCTCAATGGCAATTTTTCGAAATATTTTTTTAAAATATACTCGACCATGTTTTTACAACTCTTTATTGTATTTTCGTCATCTGTTCAATGATTTCTCTCGTTTAGAGAAAATTACTTAAAAAGCTTAACCCAAAGAGATCTTTGCAAAAATTGTAAAAAAAAACACGTATGTTAAAAGTAAACTCAGTTTTCAGGAAAACTGCTTAATGCACAAATAACAAAGATCAATAAAAAATATATGAATGGAACAAATATTAAGGATGCACTGACATTAAAACTTGAATGGCGATACGTTTCTGTTTCACTCTGTCAATTTAATGTCAGGGGTATAGTATAAAATGTGTTTAAGTGGCACTGAACATTCGTTTATAACCATATATGATAAGTAGGACACTTTGAGTTTTCCTGTTGATTTCTCCGAGGAATTGAAATATTATGGGATTTCTTCGAAGCTTATGCAACAAGGCATTGTTTCTGAATGGGTTTCTTCCTGAAGCGATGCTAAATGTTACCTTTTGTGTAACAAAAAGAGGTCACTAGTTTACGTGTGCACTCGTAAATATTGTTAATACAGCCTGTTGTAGTCAAATAATGGTGATATGCTACAAAGGAATAATGTTAGTCAAGTCATTCGCTCAACGGTGTCGAAGTACTTAACTGAAAAGCAATAATCAAAACGTGCCTACATGTATGAAATGTTAAGTGACACTAAAGAAATAAGTATCAAAAAATATTCAGTTTTTCTCATATATACCTACCCAAAAATACATAATTTTTCTTTATTGTTGCAAAATTCAATTCAGAACTAGTTTTTTATGACTCATATTACGTAGATTAATAGATTTATCAAACTCTTTCCTTATTTTGCATTTAAGGTCAAATATTAAGTAAATTCATGACGCATGACTTATTTAAAATGTCATGGGTTCATTTTCAGATGCAGAGAATTATACTATAATGATAGTTTTTGCGATACGGTAGTTATTCTTTCGTTTTTTTGTTTATTGTTTACTCTTTCCATTTAACTAGCCACAATATTATATTAAAAAGTAAACAATAACAAGTTGTCATATTTTATAACTATATTTCTAAACAATAATTAAATATTTTATTTATCTAAAACATCCGTATATATGTATATGATTATATTAATTAAGATGAATGCTCGGCAAAATTGTGATTTATTTGATTAAATTTGTGTATATTTATAATATTGGTTGGTAAGTTGTAAAATAAAATACTTATGATATATAGATATTATTGAGAAGGCTTCACAAGCTCATTGCTTAGAAAGTTCACATACCTATATTATACTGCAGGCTTCAATGCGTTTACTATATTATCAAAGAAGAAAATAACGTTTATATTATAATATATAAGTTTATTAATAAGTTGAATGTGTAAATAAAATGTGTTGCAACTGAAAAGCTGCACACT
>OX463841.1:11472549-11595049 GCA_949825065.1 Odontocerum albicorne
AATATATATATATATATATATATATATATATATATATATATATATCCGTGTTTAAAGTACACATTTAACAAGAAAACAATAGATTATTCCTATGAATAAATCAACAACGCTAGCTACAGATTTTCTGAACGATTTCTTAATGCATGTTGACTCATCCGCTTTATTCTATTTGGTTGTCTATGGCGGAGAATTTCCCGTCCATAAATCCGACTGTAGCAAAATATCCACCCTGAAGCCGCGGGTTCCCACAACAGAAACCCAGTACGATAGTCCCGGCCCTGGTGTACTTTTACAGAGACGAAATGGTAAAAATACTGCATTATTTGTTATTTAAGAGTGTGATATAAAACTGTGAATTCTTAAATTCTGACTTCAATAGTAATCATTTATGTTTCGTTATTTTTATTGGGAAGTTTGAAATAGTTCTTAAATATAATAGGTATATTAAATTAGAGTGATATCAAATATAATAGAACGTTGATTATCCGTGATAATTGGGGGAGACTCAAGCCCGAGTAGCTGAAAAACACGGTTATCCAAACTATGTTTTTGAGTTCAATATTTTATGATTTGAAATGCTAGATAAATGTTGGTACGCAAGATGAGTTGACGTATAAGCTTACTTAATGTTTGACAGATACAATCGGTATCACCGTGACAATCACATTAGGATGCCCCGGATCCAGATATTATCGTGTCGGTTTGGACACAGGGAAACACCGTAAACTTAGTAGCGTTAGTCAATTGCTATAATATGAACCATAGATTTTATAACAGTTCAGGCTTTGTAGTTTTCAAAACTTGGACGATCGTTGAAAAATTGAAAATAATTGTTTTGCGGGATTATTAAAAACAATATTGTACGGTGTAACCATGGTTAACCCATATCAAGGATAATTGAGCCTCGGATAATCTGCACTCTACTGTATTTACAATTTTATGAATAACAAGTTTTTTCAGAGGCGAATTGTTAGTATTTTTATGTTACTTATGTTACTTGTAATTATTTTAAGGTTAATCAATTGAATCGTCAAAAAATATATTTTTTATTCCAATTATTACATCAACTTTTATAATAACATTTTTGGCTTTAACAGTGATAGCATAAATCATCTCGGTGTGGCCTTTATAAAAAATGGACTGCCACTAGTAAACATAAGCTTAGTGGAAGAGCAATGTAAAATTAAAACTTCATATTCATAAATAATATCAGAAATATTGGATACATCAACATTGTCAACCAGGGTCGATCCACTGCTGGATGAAGGTCTCCCCAAGTTGACTTTAAATAGTTCGGTGTTTTACTCGTTGGTGCCATGTAATGCTGCCATGCTTCCTGATTTTATCTATCCAGCATACATTCGGTCTTCTTCTGGGCCTCTTGGGTACCATTGGATTATTTCGGATGTCCATCGGGAGTCTGACATTCTGGCTACGTGTCCTGCCCATTGCCACTTCATTCTTTTGCACAACTTTATAACGTCTTCTACCTTTGTTATATATAACGAAGGTAATTTGATACATATACATGGATATATTCGAAAAATATTTTATCAAATATTTTTATGAAATAAAATGAAAATATATTTTCTTCGACAAATAAAGGGAATATTTTGCTATAAATTGGTATAACTTAAAATTTAAACTCTTTCAGAAACTATTTTCTTTATTACAACTTTCCCACATATTGGTGTTGTATTTTTAGCAAAAATATTTTCCTTACATGAATTGAGTACAATTTATTCAATTTAGTTGTGGGGGTTTATAAAGTACATTTTCATAATAGCTAACCACATTCTTTTAATTAATAATGCGTTCAAAGTTTTTGGAACCTTAACAAACTTTATATGATTATTAAATAATTCACAGTTAAATAAAACATTTGAAAATATTTTATATTCACTATCTTAGGCGATAATTTAAAAAGTTCAGAGTATTGAGTTTGCAAGGCGGAAACGTTAAAACAAAACATCTTTGTTGATATTTGCCATAACAGAAAAGTAAATTGATCAAATCGCATTGCAATAAATTTATTATACTATTTCACTTCATATAAATCATACTCGTAAATTTAAATAAAAAAATGTTCAAATCACATTATTTTTATTGCAATAAATTTATATTAATATTTCACAACTCAGTCAAATAAGAAATATAAATTGTTCAAACCAAATCTAAATCGTTACCATCAAACTATTCTGCTATTTTACATCACGGATAAAAAATAATAACAAGTTGTTTAAATCACATTAAAATCTATGTATTTTGGTATTTCAGACCACAGGTAAACAAAATATTTAAATCACATTAAAATCATTGCAATTAATCTTTCTCGCTATTTCATATCACAGATAAATAAATAGTATTAAAAATATGTTCAAATCACATTAAATCATTGAAATAAATATATTTTGCTGTTTTACACCACATATAAATAAAATGTTCAAATCAGAAATGAGACTTAATAAGTGATACTCGCACCGATCCTGCATTGAGGCTCTCGAATGAGCGCATAAATTACACAGGGGCATATTTATGCGCCGGCCGCACGTACATTATGTAATTTCTTTATTGAATATTATACCAACATCCCGAGCGCGAGGCGGTGGAGATACACATCTCAGATAAATTCACCAGCATCACGAAATGTATCGCAGCATCTTATATCTATACTACCTACTTGCTCATAAACTGATCTAGCTAGCTACGTAGACTAGATAGAAGAACCTACCCACTCTGAGATAATACGACATATTTCCTGGGTAATCAACTTTTATTCCGAGTATAAAAGCATTCGCCGTTTCTTGAGTGTTTAAATTCAGTTTGCATTATTTTCAGAGTTTTGAACTGCAAGTTGTAAAACAGTTTTTGACTTTGCAGTTGTTTCATATTGTGACTTTAATCAAGTAAGATATCAGTTAATTTAATGCAAAATTATAAATAATTAGTTTATTTAATTTATAGTTGAAGTTTTGATATGGTTGGTTTTATTGTCTATTTTCAGAGTAATGGGTTTTAAAACATGCATAAAGGGTTTTTTCTCTACTAGTCTCATTGAACTTACCCTTTATTCAAGATTATAATTTTACTTTAGTAATGTAAATTTCTGTACAAATATCAGAAGCAGCATTATAGGCGTCAATAGTTTGGTGTATGTAGACTTGTTATTTGTTATGAAAATCCACTGTTTTAAATTTGCTCCTGAATTTGTTTAGGGCCGCTTGTGAGCTTATCTTAGCGTATTCAATAACGAAATGCACTTAAAGTGATTTTTTATTACGAAATAGCTCAATAAAAATAATCTAACTGTAATTTAAAAAATAATACTGAATGCAATAAATGCAGTGAGTGTAGATCAAGGATTTGATATTAATATTCAATAAAAATATATTGTGTTTTTTAATTGACAATCTCATAATGACACACTCGGCTTACGAGAGTAAATCCGACCTACCCTTCCGGTATAAGCGCAGGCTCCCGAAGCATTATCTGTTGCCTGACTAGTCCACCTACAGTACTCGTATTAGCTGGGACGACCAAGGTCTGAGTGAATGTGATGGAACACAAGTAGCCTGCACGAGTGGACTTATTCTTGTTAAATAATTAGTTGTAAGAATTGTTATCTAGTTATAAGTAGTATATAGGTGTTGATTATTTCTAAGAAATCGTATATTAAGATTATAAAAAATAAAAATAAAATGACATGTTGGAAAATAAGATTAAGTAAGTTCATAAATTATAATATATAAATAAGATTAGTTAAGTAATAAATTTGTATATAGGTATAGCCTTGACAAATATTTGTACAATATATTACTTGTGTGATAAAAAAAACTAGTGTCTCTGTAACTAACAAGTGGGTCATGAGTTGTTAAATACCATGAAGTATTGTCTATCTGGATCATAGATTCCGAGGATAAAAATATCACTTCCTAAAGATAATATTCATGACCAACGACACGTAATGTTAGAAAGTGTAGGTATTTGTTACGCAATATCCACGAATTAACGGGTATTTAGACAATTGAAAAGCTGTTCCGCGTCGTTCAAGACAGGTATATTTACTCAGTGATCGCCAACGTCGAAAAGACTGGACACGAAGAAGAAGAATATAGCGTGACTTATTGTTGCACTTGGAATAAATCAAACGAAAAAGTTGGAATATTCTATTGATATAAAATATTTAAAAAAAATCTTTACATAAACTCTCCAGAGGTTTTATAGCAGTGAAGATCAAAACAATTATGATTTTGCATTTACATGAAAGGGTTTACTTATAATTAAGAAGTGAGGAGAATACTTTTTTGTAGGGTGTTTTTTGCGCCAAACTATTTAAATGTGTCAGAAAATTAAGTGTGTCAGAAAATGCAAAGTATAGAAAATTAAACTGTCATTTAGTGTTAAATATCTAGACAAAATGTGAACAATATCGGTTTAACGATTTACGAAAGATATCGAACATGAACTTGGAAAAAGATTGAGAGAAGTCAAATAAATGCTATAGAAATGCATGCTTTGAGACGAATGTGTGGAGGGATAATGTATGGCAGAATACTGCAAGAAGCGACTAGGGATAAATGTGAACTTAAGACTGATGTGTTAAGTAAGATGAAAAAGAGCACGCTGAGATGCTTTGGGCATGTGGGACGAATGAATGAAGAAATACTAACAAAACAGATATAAAGTGCAAATGTTAGTGGAAGAACTATTGAAAGTATGGTTATATCAAGTGAATTATATTCTGAAATATGGAGACGTAGAAAGCTAGAAAAAACGTAGAAGTTGTATAAGATGGTATGTATGTAGTTGTAGAAGAAGTTTAGGATGTGTGTCGAAATAGGAAAGTCTGGCGCTCTGCCTTCTGCCTACCCCGACAAGTAAATGGCATGATGGCATGATTTTTTCGTGCATAAAAAATGACATTAAGTAATAAACGTTTTACATGAGGAATCCGTTTTAAACTGATTTAAATTATGCACGACTATTATTTTTTGGTGAAATCTAAAATAATTGGGATAAATTATATTTCATTTTGCTTGTATAAAAGTACCGGGATAATAATGTAACAATATGAAGACGACAAACCGGTTGATTTTTATGAAAGTTTTCAATACTTGCGTGCACTGTACGTGATACATGATACAATAATTGCCCGAACGGGGAACAAGAGCAAGTGAAGATTTCTGCATGCTGTGGATCCATTTGATAAAGATTCAGTTATCCCTGGTGCAGTTGAAGTAACAGGAGACCAGGTTAGGAGAGGAATATGAGAGGAAAAGTGGTAACAGAGCCGCAACATTCTTGTATTATTTGTATGCAGTTTAGCAGAGCCTGATAGTAATTGGATTCCTTTACAGCACGATCGTCTCAAAAGTGAATTAAATCCTAAAATAATGCAACAGCTCTCCCCAAAAGGAGGACCTTCATTGTTCGTGCCAAATCGGATTGCGTAAGGGATAAACATAAGGTTTAACCCCAAGGAAAAATAAAATTAAACAAAATAGTTTGTGTACATCGTATACTCTTAGATGAGGAATCGATAAAAGGAGCAATTACTTAGTGTATTAAACATTTCATACAGAATTTTGAAAAATCAAATAAAAACTGTCGTTACAATGTCAGAGAAGCCAATTGGAAAATAAGTAACCTGATATCTAGCTGTACCAAGGAGTTCGTCTCCATTTTTTGTAAATATTATATCTTTGCAGTGGCAACATAAATTGTAATAAGGTATTAAGGCTAAATTAAAGGGACAAAATTCCATATGCCTATGACAAAACGGATTCACTAGTTTTGATCTACCTAGGTATGGGAAAGTTAGATGCACCCTGATGCATTCGTTCCATATAACATAATCTGTGGGTTGATCTGTGTGACAACATAAATTTTAATAAGGTGTAAATGCTAAATTAAAGGGACACAATTCCGTACGCCTATGACAAACGGGTTCACTAGTTCTGATTCACCTAGGTATGGAGAAGTTAGGTGCACCCTGATGCATTCGTTCCACATAACATAATCTGTGAATTGATCTGTGTGGCAACATATATTGTATTAAGGTGTAAAAGCTAAATTAAAGGGACAAAATTCCGTACGCTTCTGACAAACGACTTCACTAGTTTTGAACCACCATGGATGGAACTGTTAGGTGTACTCTGATGCATTCGTTCCGCAACATAATCTGTGAATTGATCTGTGAGACAACATAAATTGCAATAAGGTGTAAAGGCTAAATTAAAGGGGCACAATTCTGTACGCCCATGACAAACGGGTTCACTAGCTCTGATCCACCTAAGTATGGATAAATGATGTACACCTTTACGCATTATTTTCATAAAACATTGATCTGAGTGGCAGCATAAATTGTAGTAAGATGTAAAGGGTTAATTAAACTGAAACAATCCCTTAGGCCTATGAGAAATGGGTTCAATAGTTTTGATCGTCCTAGATACGAGAAAGTTAGGTGCATCCTGATCCATGTAATGAATTTAGTAGTCCTTTTGATGAAGACATCCAAAGTGACTGAGGTTCAACTGAGGTTCACAACGCCAGGTAAAATGGAAATATTAGCGGCTCCTGATAAAACAACGTATGAAGAAGACTTTCATCTTAACGCCACTAGCTTTATGGGTATAAAAACAAAGTCTTACCTCAGTTAAAATCTGAAATGAAACACTATAGCTTTTTCTATAGTAGGTTCTTTGGTTCTCGCATACAGGCGGTGCCTCCTTTCCGTCCCAGCCCTGTACGCTGCTTCAAGCCGCCCGACCGTGAGGAATGCAGCCCTAACCTAATGACGGCTGCGATCTATATAAATTAAGACATTTACATCTCGTATTCGTACATAACCATTATCGGCAACACGCAGCCTGCAGCCTGGTTTTGCGGATCCGCTGCATGCAGATTGGACAAGAGTATTATAATTGTTCAATGAACTTGGCATGAACGAAAATCTTCTTATCCTTACTGCGTCTGACTCGTCCTGTCGTTGAAGGTTGGCTATTCGCTTTTTTATTTTAATTACGCATAGGTAATTCAGATTTCTGTATTCCAGAGGTATTTAACCTGTGGTATATGGTTCTTTGATTTTTTATTAATTTATTTGGTACCCCTCAACACATCCAAACTAGCGTTACGGATATGTTGAAGAGCGTGGTCGAAGATAAGTTTGTATTGAGTCCAGTTATTCGCGCCTTCGGGTTACAAAACCATTGGAGTAGGTAAGAAACTCATAGTCTGTCATTACATGAGTCACTTTGGGCAGTTCCTTTTTCATTTCTACGTGACGTCGCGCTCTTAAAAAAATTAAAGAAGTTTTTAATCACATAGTATAGTTCGCATTGGATGGGGAATCATTTTGTCCCCCATAACAGCGTGGGTGGAAATGGTATCGAACTGAACTGAACACATGTGTTGACAATATAACCACACTCGAAGATGGAAAAATACTCGTACACGTCTAGCACACGCGAGTATTGTTACCAAACGAACTTTTGTTGGGTTTTGTCGTGAATCGAAACTGAAACCATCTGCTTGAAGTCCCGTATCTCACAAACTAGACTGCAAAGGCACGTTTGATTCAGATAATGTATAGGGAATCAAGTAGTTCATATTAAAAATAATGAATTTGTGAAATACAACAATATCTGTTTATATTAAAACATGATTGATTTAGTCTTATGAATGACTTACTGAACTTACATTTTTTCCTATTTACCTAAACGTTTATAAGTGCAACTTATGTGGGGTGATATCTCAAAGTATTATGTATTAAAAATAAGTCTGGTACCATCCATAAGCTAATATACCACGTGCACCATCGTTGATATGCTTAAAAAAAGACTAAAAAAATATTAAATCTCCTTTCAATAACTCAACATGTTTTTCCTGGTGTTCTATTCTTCATTTCTTTCTTCTTTCTTTGATGGCCGTTTTAAATAAGTATTCGTTATTTTATTATTTTGGTATGACATTTTTTAACACCGATAAGGCAAATCCTTCACATTTCACTCAATTTTTTTAACATATTCGTATGGTTGGTTGGAAGAAATGACCAATTAATATTAAACCCATATTGTACACTGTGTTATACTCATATAATAAAGTTTTAAATAAATTAATGAAATCCGGGATGCTAAAACTGAAATACAAATCTAACATACTACTGACTAGTATATTAACACCGATAAAGATTCTTATGATGTAGATTATTACGACAATACATATATAAAGATGTATAATTATGAATTCAATGGAACTGATTAAGCAAAGCTGGAGCCTGTGGTTAGCGGTCTGTTCGATTCCCATTTATAAGTCGAGTCTTGGTAAATCCATATGATTTACGAAGGAAAGGAATAACACATCAAATTGAATACATCATATTTTATTGTGTACGAGCTGTTATATGACATCTTTGCATGTATTGGTTTATTGTGTGAGTTGTTGTACGAGTATGATGTCGTTGTACATATTAATTTATTGTGTGCGAACTGTTTTTGCATGTATTGGTTTATTGTGTTTGAGCTGTTGTATAACGTTTTACATGTAATGGTTTATTGTATGTGAGCTTTTGTATGACGTCTTGGCGTGTATTGGTTTATTGTGAGTGAGCTGTTGTACGAGTATGACATCATTGTACATATTTATTTATTGTGTGCGAACTGTTTTTGCATGTATTGGTTTATTGTGTTCGAGCTGTTGTATAACGTTTTGCATGTAATGGTTTATTGTATGTGAGCTTGTGTATGACGTCTTTACGTGTATTGGTTTATTGTGTGTGAGCTGTTGTACGACATACATATTATGTGTATTGGTTTATTGTGTGCGAGCTGTTTTAAGAAAATTCTCCTGTTCATCGAAGATTAGGATTTTATCTTACAATTTGACAAACTCAATGTATTGGTAGATCTTTAGCGTTATTTTTCGTCACAAAATTTCCCTTCTACAATATAAAGTGTAGAATGATGAAGATCTTATTAAAAAACTTCTATTTCTTTGAATGAATACTAAACAAGTGCAAGGTACGTGTAGAAGAGGTAGACTTTCAGCTAGATTAAGTGGATCAGATTTTGAAATAATTCAATATGAGAAGTATGAATATTGCGCACGACGAGATGACTGAATGCGGTGTAGATGAAAATTATGCGCTTAGATAGAAAAATAAATAAATATGTTCTCTCTGTCTACCTCACGGGGGATATGCTTGAGAAGATATGTATGTATTTAAAACTTTGAAGTGTTATTTTACGTGTAATATTGTAGTATTTTTATGTTATACTAAGAATATACGAGTACTTCTACTCTGTTACGAGCATATAAAACTTTGAAGTATTATTTTACGTGTAATAGTATTTTTATGTTATACAAAGAATATACTTCTACTCTGTTACGAGTATATAAAACTTTATAAAAAAGCCAATACTTAAAAATGCATAGAAAATATTCTATAAAATTTTGTTATCCCATGTAATGTTACAATAGAATATGCACGGTATGATAAATACGGAATAAAATGTAATAACTCTGGGTGAATCATGCTCGCGTGGTCCGCCGCCATCACGGACTAGCATAAACTACAAGCTCACTTACATGACTTCATGACTTTTAGGTCATATAGGAAATGTAGGTATCAGAAACTCTTTCCTCCTCTTTTTATGTTGTAAGTTTACAATACAATAAAGCATTATAATACAATACAAAAAAAATCAACTTTCTATGTAGTCATTATTCAATCTTTAGTAATAGTAATAGTGGTCAATGTTTAATCAATTGATGATTTTTAATTTTTGTTGTCGTTCGTTTTCTCAAATTTGTTTTATCAATAAGAAGGATATTTTATTTCATAAAGTTCATAAAGATATAACAATCTGTGGCCTATTTGATAAGCCTGTCTTTTGATTTGGATTCTGCTGGTTTAATTTCCATTGGTGCTCAATTTTATTAAAAGAGGCTCAAGTCTGGTTTTCATATGAAAAAACCGTTGAAAACTTACCAAATGAAGACGAACTTCAAAAAAACCATCTAGATCTTCCGATATGTGTTGGTAAATTTGGTTTTTTTAGGTGTAGTGTTTATATATAACATAATGATGAATTTTGATACCTCTCAAAAAGAGTTATCTACAAATGCTTCCTAAAGCTGCACACGCCAGCACTTAGAAGTATGTTAGAACATTACAAAAAAAAACATAAAATGAAAAAAAACATAAATGAATTTTTTTTAAAAAGACACAGATGACAAAGAGGTGAGAAGAAGGGAGAAGAAAATAAAATGGGAAATAAGGAAAAACACAACTCACTATTGACAAGTAGTTAAGTACACCTGGGCCTCGTATAACACGGGTTTATACAACACGGTTGATGAATTGTGGCATATTTTTGTACAACACGCTTTATATAACACGGTTTCAAAAAAAATTAATTAACATGTTTGATTTGGTACACACAGATAGATCGCGCCAGGCTTAGTCATGGCGCGATCTGAGGCGCCATGACTATTCCTGGCACAATTTCTCCTCGAATTTTTATATATAAATTCGAGGAGAAATTATGTCGGCTGACATAGAATCTGCCAAAAAAATTACTTCAGAATTCGCTCAAATTATAAAAAATAAGGGCTACACACCAGACCAGATATTCAACGTGGATGAAACGGAAGTGTAATGGAAAAAGATGCCCCATCGAACCTACATATCAAAAAGCGAAAAACGTGCGAAGGGATTCAAGGTGGCGAAACAAAGAATATCTTTACTTTTATGTTCTAATTCTTCCGGAGATTTCATAATGAAACCTTTACTTATTAATCGGTCTTTAAACCCCCGAGTACTGAAGGGATATGACAAAAGGAATTTGTCTGTTTATTGGAGAGCAAATAAAAAGGCTTGGATCACAGTTATTATTTTTAAAGATTGGTTTCACAAATGTTTTATACCTAATGCAGAATTTTATATGAGGAAAAAGAATCTTGATTTTAAATATTATTGATACTGTACAATGCACCAGGACATCCGCTCGATTCAAAACATCCAAATGTTGAAATATTATTTTTACCACCAAATACTACGTATATAATACAGCCCTTGGACCAAGGAATAATTTAAACATTTAAAGCGTATTATATTTGTCGAACATTTGAAAAAAAAAATTTGATGATATCGATCAAGATGAGAATTTAACAGTTATACAAGCTTGGAAAAAAATTCTATTCGAAATTGTGTCGATACGGTTTCTGTATCCGTTAAAGAAATAAAACAATCCACTTTAAATGCTTGCTGGAAAAAGCTGTGGCCAGAAGTAGTCCCTGGAGAAAATTTTGTAACACCAATAGAAGATGAATACCAAAAGACAATGAACATTTGTCGTGGTATTGGTGGAGAAGGATTTGATGATTTTGATATTCAAGATATCGAAGAAATATTGGAGGATCGTACATTGAACGAAGAAGAATTAGTCGAAATATTGAATGAACCTACCATAATTAATGACTCAGAAAGCAGTTGCAGCGAAGTAACCGCATGTTTCACATTAAAACCAATAAATGACGGCTTGGGATTGGCTGATAAATTAGAACATTTTTTTATAGAAAATGATCCCATAATGGAAAGAAGTTTGAAACTCAAGAGGGAATTACAAAATATTTTGGCCCCTTATCACGAAACACGTAATGATCTATACGCTAAAGGGAAACAATCGCTTATTACAGAATTTTTATAGGCTAAATCCAAAAATACTCCCGAGTCCTCCGATGATGAAAACTCACAACCGATCTCGAAAAAGAGTCGAGCAAGTAGAATTATTAGTGATATCGATGATGAATTAATGATCTAGTATATGCTATGTATGTTATTAATGTTTTTTCAATAAATACTCATACTCTCTAAATGTATATTTAGTCGATTGTTTAATAAAAAAATAAAGGATATTAACAAACTTCGATATTTTTTGGAACGCAAATACTATTTTTGTATGAACTTCAAACCTCGTATAACACGTATTTGTATTACACGACGTTTTTGTGGAACCATATGACCGTGTTATACGAGGCCCAGGTGTATATGTATGTCATTGTTTGAATCAAGTTCACGAGGAAACCAATTTTAAGGTAGGTGGTGACAGGGTCTAAAGTCTAACAGGGTGGACAGTAAAGGACGATACGAAGAAATAAGAGTGCTAAATTAGAAATTTCAAAAAGCGATACCTGCTTTGAGCGTAGTTTAAATAGCTGAATAAGTAAGTATATCTCCTATATCGACTTCCGTGGCCTAGTAGGTAAAACGCCTGTCTTCTAACTTAAGGATTCTTGAATTGAACCTGAGTTGCGGGATCGATTCCCGTTGATAGTCAATTTTTAAAAAGGTTTAAGTCAGGTTTTCACTTAATGCCTCATTAACATTTTCCTGTATTGACTAGACGATTGCTATATGATAATAAACCCGTCAGGTTGTAATATATGTAACGAATGGGTAATAATACACTTAAACCCCTTATGACACTAAATTAAAAAATATATATTCCATAATAGGAGAGCTTCGATGCAAATTATAATATGTCTATTCTTACGGGGAAAAAGATAATTCTTTAGAGGGTGAGAAAGTATTTTATATAGCATATTATCAGGATTTAAAATAGTTAGTTATATTATGGATATGTAGTACAAGAAATCACCAATATATTTTAATTAAATGAATATCCTGGAGGTTACAGCTTCAGAGTATTATATATTATGTTCCGAGTATATATTTAATTTTATTTATTTATTTGATATTTATTCTATAACATAGCAATCTGGCGGACTCATTACCAGGTGGCAATCTTTTTCAATCAATTAGACAAACGTAAATAAAGGAAGTTACACGGTCGCTAAAAGTATTCAGATTATTATTGATTTGTACACAATTCATAAATAATTTAAATTACAACGATATATGTGAGATATTAACAATCAAAGAAAAGGACGTTGAAGAGGAAAGGAAAACACGTTACATAACTAACTTGAAATTAAGAGTTTTTTAAAACAAGCCAATGACATTGAGTTTAACATTAATAGGTAACTGGTTTCAGAGTCTTAGCTAGTTAGTTTTTGGCTAAATAAGAGGGGATATAATTCTATCGAGTCAAAGATAGTTGAAGCTATGTAGCGCGGAACTCCTGTCTAAAGTAGGATATTATACATTAGTTGCTGTCCGTTTTGATCTAATTTTCTCAAATAGATAGTAATAGTAAAATTGATTATAAACATTATATTTTACTGCGCTCTGCGGTAGGTCCACATCGCCCTGCTGTTAACATAAATTAATTGACACGTCTCGGAGAGTGCACATAAATATTTCAAAAATGACTAAATATAATGATAATTAAAGTTTTAGTTTCATTTAATTATGGATTTATTCGCTAATCTGAATTTATACCCACAGTGTTGAATCGTAAATCAAAAATTATATAGGCAATTTAAATATTTATTAGAAAACATTAATTAAATATGTAATGCTACATAGCAGGGGCTCTTAATATAGTCTATAACAATAATATTACTTATATATTCAGTCTAAAAGTTTGCATTTAATTGAATATAGACTAAGGTTTGGAATTTGAAATTCATAAGTTTAGAATTTTTTGGTATGAACAATCAACACTACTTATTTAAATATAATAGAATACACACCTTAGTTCATAAAATGTATTAAAAAATATAGCCAAAAAATACAAATTTTTTGAGACATGTCACCAAAACTAATTATTTGTATAGTTCGTTTTTGAGACATGTCACCAACACCTATTATTTGTATAGTTAGGGTTTTTTATCTTTTAGTTTATCAACTACTTTAAATAACAAATGTGTAATATTTATTAGATAACATGCCTCAATAATGACTGACTTTTCGAAGAAGTTTAAGTAATAATCCACAATCTCTATAAGGTACAGGCAACAACAGGCAATCGACAATAAGGCACATACAACATTCTAGTTGACTGGAGTCAAGACGAACGATGGGCAATAAATCCGGATCCATATAATTTCAGTTTTCACTTGTAATTATACTATTTTTGTCCGTCTTATTTTTTCATACATAAAATTGTATAGGTAAACCTTATATATATTCGTATATTGCCAGTTAAAAAAAATATTAATTAATATGCTCATCGTGTTTTTATTTTCTTAAACATTTAAAAATATTTAGAAATAAAAAATGCATCTGAGATCCTAAAAGTCGGGTATTTTCCCTATTTGGGGAGTTTATCGCTGTCGAAAGGATCACTCAAGATGAGACTAGACCTTAAAGGGACAAATTTATACCTATGTTTTTTTGTTTTATTTTTGTCATACTCTTCATTTGAAGTCAGTAATATTATATAAAGTGTTTCGATCCTAGTTTTTCTTTCCTCTCCATCGTCTCTTCTTTTTCTTTGGATTGATGATGTTTCACTTTTACTTTTACTATGTTGTTCATATTTTTTTAAAAGGTGAATAATTACTTGAATATTTCTTTCGACCATGTAGCGTTCATTGTTTGCTTTTGTCTGCTTGGTTGGAAGAGATTGGCACTTGCCCGCTAGAATGTTTAACAATGAAGTGTTAAATAAATAAATACGTCATCCAATGCGAATTTAAGTAAATATCTCACAATTTTCACATTTTTTATCATTATACACATTACCATCACATCGTGGGATAGACAGAGAGAACAGATCTCCATACGTATATATCCAGATAAACCTCTTTTCGCTTTACTAAGTTTTAAACATTTTAAATAAGAAATATTTGGTAAAATGGCTTAAAAGTGTTTTTTTGGAAATGACCCCTCTACTTCAAATAAAAAATAATATTTTTTATACAAAAAAATCAAAAAACAAACTAAACAATGTTCTTAATTTCATCATCATGATATCATGCAGTTCATGATTGAGCATTGTGACTCCCATGATGACTCCTTTCCATTCTGCCCTGGACTACTCCTTTCCATTCATCTCTGCACTCCGCGGTTCGAAGAGCAAATGTTAAGGGTAGTTCTGTTGTATCTCTTACTTGGTCAGTCCAACGCATAGGGACTCTTCTTCTTGTGCGTCATCTTTCCACGCTCCTAGTCATCACAAGCCTCTCCACACTGTCTCCTTGGCCACGAGCAATGTAACCAAAGAATCGGAGGTGTTTTTATATGCGTATTGTAGACAATCTGTTAGGCCTCGGTCACACAGGTAGGAGCCTCGCTTGGTGCTTAGAGCTACGCTGCGAGCTAGGCGACATATCCTAGCTAACAAACGTACCGCATACTATCGCAGTGGTCACACTGCACGCTTCGCGCCACGTTGCATGACGATTAGTCATCGAGTGAATCTCCTAGCGAACAGACGTGTTGGTTAATTAACAAGATAGCGGAAGTTTTAATGACAGCTGTGTATAAAAGGGAGCCTTTGTGGAACCCATCGAGTAAATTATAGAAAAATGTACCTGTAATAAAATCACTTTGGAATGAAGTTGCAGAGAAAGTAAATGAAGATGGTAATTTGTAATGAAATTGGCTAGTTTTGAGAGTGGCATCGTGTGTTGACTCAACCGCTCCCAACTGTCAAATGAATTTGTGCGTAGTACTTTGGTGTGGCCAGGCATAAAGTCACCTAGTATATGAGTCACGTAAAATTTAGCTTAGCGCCTAACGAAGCATTTTGGTGTGGCCTCGGCCTTAGTGATTCTCAGTGCTTCGAGAATGGAGAAATTAGTTCGTCTATTAGAGTTCGTAACATTTTTCTTCAGCACCACATTTCAAATGCATCTATTCTATCTCTGTCGATTGTTCTCCCAGTCGAAGTCTCCGTGCTGTTCATAAATATTGCGAAGACGATAAACACTAGGCCCACTTTCGTCGTGATGATGATTCTGCTCTTATATACCTTTCCCAGCTTTAACATTTTTTGCCATTCCTTTCATCTCAATCTCGCATCCCCCATTGTTGTTAATACAGGAGCCAAAGTATATAAAGTCACTTATAAATTCTAGACAATGATTCATATAATGTAGTGGCTGTTACTGCGGTTTGTTATCATAATTTACATTGATCACTATTATTTTTTAATTTACACTTGATCAAAATACTGAAAACTTCATAATCATACAGAGTTGAATAGAAAGTTTTTGATAATTTTTTTCTTTAATGATTTTTTTTGTTAAGTGTTAAAAAGTTTCTAATGTCACCATTAAATTAATTTGAACTTCGATTGAGTATTCCTGGTGAGTTATAATGATATTTTAATATACTGCAACATTGTAAATTATAACATTCTGTACAACAGTAAATGTCAAAACAATTAAGTGCAATACGCTGTAAATTTTACCATCATCCCGTCCAAATGTTTGTGGCACAATATTAAAACAACATTTTTATTTCTAGAGTGTATCGAAAAACGGTTGTAAAACATCGAATGTATTATATTTTAATTTAGAGATCAAATTGATGGAATGTGATAATATGTAACGAATATCGCCTATATTTAAATAAATAAATACAGGTTTATTGATAGCAACATAGTATGTACATAATACATTTAGACACATTTCAAGAACACATTAAAAAAGAATACATTAAAAAACAGAAGCTATCAAAAGGTCTGGGCTCATCTAATAACATCCTCCCGGCCAAGATACACCCCACCAATATAGGGCGAGCCCAGCTACGGGGACACCAGATGTTTTTCAGCCCACACCCTTGAACACGTAGAACAAGAAGATAAAAAAAACACAGAAAATAAATCGATGTCAAAAAAAAATACATTCAAGAGAGAATACATTAAAAGGCCCGGGCTCACCCCACAAACATTCCCCCGGCCGAGATACACCCCACCAATGTAGGGCGAGCCCGGCCGCAAGGTCATCGGGGGGCTTCCATCCCACACCCCCGCATATCTAGATTAAAGAGTAAATAAAAAAACAAAAACGTATGTCAGAAAACAAAATAAAAAGTAAACTCACATATACCCCCTCAGGTTAACTGTCAGCAAGAACGAAAAAAAGAAAAGCCTCAAAGGAGTCCAAATTTTACAAAATGACAAATGGGAAATGAAATAGTTGAAAAAACATTGAAATAGTTAGGCAGTAATAAATTGAAATAGTTAAGCAGTTTTAAAAGAATGAATAACATAATAGAGCGTCAAATATTATGCTACCCGGGGGACCTCCGGGGTGTTTGGTAAAATACCTGTCGATCGCCAAACGCCAAAGGTTGCGGGTTCGATTCCCGTTGAAACAGAGATTTTAAAAAAATGATTCCAGTCTGGTGTTTACTTAAGACCTCTTTAACATTTTTCTGGTAGATCGGTAGATTGATACATAGTAATTTGCTCGCCAAGCCTCGTTAATGCATATAACGAAAATGTAATTCAAAAAGATGTTTTGTATTTCTCGGGTAGATGTCGTTAGGAATAAATTTTCGTTGCTAACTTAATTCCAAACGTGGTGGATGTAAATTCATTTTATTTAATTCTTTCATGCATCGGTCTGATTTATTGCTTGAAGCAATTTCTTCTAATCAACCAGTTTTGGTTTCATAATCATTATTGGTATCCATGACCGTGTCTTGAACATGATGTATGGAATTAATATTTAAAAAAAATTAACGAAAATCAAAATAAAAGATAAATCTCAAGAAAATCTTATGAAAGGTAATAATTTAGCGCATTTTTTCGGCGATTGTTTACCCAAATAGCGTGAGCAATTTTTGAGCGTCAAATATAAGATGAAACAAAATAAGTTGTTTTTTCAGTACTGGATGCATTGTTCTCACTGCATAACAAAAATATATTTATGTACAATGTATGGTGATGATGCTGTAACTGGTTTAAAACTCCGTAATGGTGATACGACACTCGAAGATGGTGTCCGCTCTGTAAGGTCAATTATCAATGATGACGACCAAATCGGCTTTGATCGAGAATAAGTGTTCTACGACACGAGAGATTACTGAGACATTGAAAATATTGAAAATTACCGTCAACGAGTATTTGGTGCAATTTTGAGCTTTAATTTGACCTACTCATTAAATACGAAATTGCTTTTCGTAGAGCCTACAAGTATACATAATAATTAATATAAATAAAATGCTTTTATAGCGCTGTTTTAGAATATAATATATTTTCAAGAATGCTGTGTTATAAGAGTAATAAAAAGCAGCTCTTGAGCGCCACTAAATAAATTTAGGTGGAATAAGTATTGAAAGAAGAGTTTCAGCAGGCATAAGGTGAATGTTGGGTTATAGAATGTGCATAACAACCATAGAATTTATTATATTGCATTGCATTCTCATTGTAAACAGTACGTATGACCTGGCGGGTTTATTGTCATGTGACAATCTATTCCTAGCAACTCGAACGATGTTTAAATGTCTAGAGTAAAAACCAAAACAGGAATCCTTTTTCTTAATTAAGGGATATATGGTATACGTGGGCGAACAATCTCATTAATAATTTCTTTATCTTAATCGTTGCATTCTTTCCTAATTTTCTTCTTCGTTATTCCACGCATCCTCTCATTTATCTTTCTTTCATGACTCTTTTGCTTCGTCCAAGTTTCGCTTGCATATCGTAATACCAAGAATAATACCGTTGAAAACTTCCGTGACTTAGTTGGTAAAACGGCTGTCTTCTAAGCCGGAAGTTGTGGGTTCGATTTCCGTTGCCATCTGGATTTTTTAAAGAGTGTTGCAAATAGAATTTCACTTAAGGCTTCTTTAACACCTATTTTGGTTGGTTCGAAGAGATAGCTACATGGCAAAAAAAAAACTCGCTAAGGTTGTAATGTATATAACGAAAGTGTATTAGAATAGAAGACAATAATACCATGACACGATGCTCTAGAGATTGTACACTATAGGTGGTCTAGTTGGTAAGAGGTGTGTTCTTCAGCCTGGAGGTTGCGGATTCGATTCCCGTTGGTACTAAATATTCAATAAGTTTGAAGATATTGCCGAATAGCAATAAGTCCAACAGGTTGTACAGTATACAACGAAAGTGTAATACAAATACACAATGAGTGTGGAATACGATAATATCAGCAAAATTTAAGTGGTGGTTCAATATGTCTTACTCCACCCGTCCTCTCAATGCCTCTTAAATGCACAATAAATATTGAGTTCACAGAATCGAAAAAGTGATCCCTCTACCAGGACCGCCTAAGGGTATTGAGGAACACATCAGACACAAGACATAAACAAAGTTCGGGACGTGAATGATTTAGGGGCGCTTCGCCCTAATGAGGCGAGCGAGGGGCCACAAATCACTTGGGCCCACCCCGTAACGCCAGTTCTTCTTCGTGTACTTGTTAACAGTGTTGTCCGTGGTTTAATGTCTTTTATTTTCCTTTTACTTTACTGACAGCTCAGTCTTACATCGGTGGGCTTTGTTGGTCTAGACTCTAGAGGAAGACAGTTGTTCTTCTTTTCCGAGATTTCAGGGTTAATTATGCAACCTGTTAATTTATGTAGTTTTTCATTAGAGTTCACTGATTGTTTTATTTGGTTTTTCATTCGAGTTCACTGATTATTTTATTTGGGTTTTCATTAGAGATCACTGATTATTTTCACATTAGCTCTTTTCTTTAGTTTGAAGGAAAATTGTTTCTCTTCAATTCTGTGATTTGTAAATAAATTTAATTGTTAATTATTTATATTTTCCTTTCCTAGTTGCTTGATTTACATCAATCTCATTAGCTGGTCTGTTTTTAGATTTATGGTTTCTATAACATAATCTGAATAAAGTTGTCGAATATTTACTTCTTAGTTTTTATTGATGAAATAAGCTTTTAGTTGGTTTTAAAATTATATTGAGCCTTTTTAAAAAAAAATAATATATATCATATGATAGGAATCATAAATATCTTTATATTTTCGAATACTGCCTCAATTTTGTCTTCTTTTAAAATTTATCATTTACCATCATATTATGCCCCTATTTTGGGGTAGATAAGTAGAGATAACATACTTTCATTTCATTTTATTATTATGAAAAAATGTCTGTGTCATTTGTGATAAATTATATAGTGCAGGGTTTGAACTGGTTACCTTCCACACAAAAGTGCTGAGGGTTACTACATGGTCATACCACTTAACAACAAAATTAAATCTCCATAATATTTGTGTATAGTATATTTTATGTGTCGCATTATAATTCGTTTGCACTTTCGATATATACACGTAAAGTACACCTTGGCGAGTTTATTGTCATTTAGAAATCTCTTCCAACCAGCTAGATATATGTCAAAAAGACCTTAAGGGAAAACCAAACTGGAATTCTTGAATGAAAAAACTGGGGTTTCAACGGGAATCGAACTCGCAACTCTTAGGCTGAGAAACAGTTATCCTACCATCTTGTCCACGGATATCGTCAAATTAACGATCCTTCGTAATGAACATTCGGTTTTTCTTAATCAAACTTAAAATCGTTGTTCGTACATAAATAAGGTTTGTAAAACGCTTTAGTGTCATAATTTGAAAAGAGTCACGTATGTACTAAGAGTACGGAGTATTAGGTTCAAGGATATCACATTTAAAAATATAGCAGTATAATTTAGAAAATACAAAACAGTTTGAATGTTTATTCCTAGATGGCAAAACTAATTGTAGTCATTTACTAAAATAAGAGAAAAATGTTTAGTTATCATTTATATTCTAAGGCAAAAGTGACATATGTAAGTTGAAAAAAAAAACACTTTTTTTTCTTTTATACGACCTTTGTCGCCTCATTTATAAGACATCTGTCTCCCGATCAGGAGGTTGCGGGTCCGATGCCGGTTGTTAGGCATTTTAAAAAAAACAGGGTTCCAATCAGTTGTCCGCTTAAAGCTTGTCTAACACCTTTCTAGTTGGTTGAACGATATTGTCAAATGGCATAATATCCGCTAGACCTGACTGTATACAATGAAAGTCTATTACTATAACTCACTATCATTTCATTAACCAACGTTGGAATGAATAGCATATACCTATTTATTTTAGTAACTATAAAACATACGAGTAACATTCAAAAGCGGCAGAGAAATTGATTTTTAAAATACATATTATTTCATTATTGATAAATTTGGTACCCAAAACTTTAATCAGGTGGAAATACTCGTAATTTGTAGCTTCCGCATGCTTCGTGCTGGGAGTGCTAGTGATGTTAGCGATTATATTATATCTAGTTATACTGTTTTTCTTTATTAAAATATTTGTTTTCTTTAATGCTTATAGGTTTGAAATTCTTCGGGATAATATCAAACATGTGACGACGGTATACAACACTATGCCAGACTTGACTCCGTCTTTAGGTAATCAAAGTAAAAAATGCCATAATGGGAGTCAATAATATAAATTAAGTTTAAAAAATAACAACAATGTTATCAAATTAAAAAAATTAACTGATTAAACTTAAAATAAATTAGAATCGACCTATAAGTGGAAAAGAAGAAACGCAACATTTATTGAACGCGGAAAAGATAGGGTATTTAGTAAATCAAATCTGACAACCAAAAAACACATGATCAAAAGTATTATCATTCAGACCACCATCCAGACCAGGGATCCTCCACTATATGTTACCCATTCTGTAAAGGTGACTAGTTATCACGCAGTGACCCATCCGCAAGCAACACGTGACTGACACCTTCATCTAGTTCAAGCTTATTTTATTAAACCACGGTTTCAAAGGGATTCAAGTATTGTGTTTACCACTATATAAAATATCAGTGATACCAACATGTAAAGGAATCCTAGCTAGAGAAACATCTTTGTTATTTGGTATCATTGAACACTTGTTCATGTTATACGCAAGTCTTTAGTTCTCTGTTTTGTTGGTATCACCATTTCGCTATCATAAGATACAATGATTGAAAACCAATACTGGAAGTTGATAGGGGAGTCCTAAGAATAAAGCGATCCTTATTTTTTAACCTTAAGCATGTATAAACGTTCAATTCTTAACTTCCGAGGTGTACTTCAAAAAAATATTTATTAATTAAATATTACCGCTATTTTTTCACTAATAACGCACTATCTACATAAAATATGTTTCAATCTTCTATCCCGGAATGCTCTGCAAACTATTTTACAACGATGCATAAACTCATTAACCGATATATGTATTGTATTATAAATTAGGTTTAGCCTTCTTAATTCACTACGGAATGTGAATGTTGGACGGTTATTCATGACATGGCTGTACTTTATTTACTTAATATCTTAGTTTCCATCTACGCATCAAATACAGATTTTATTTTATTACAGTGTGTATTATTTTATTGACCATTAAAAACAGTTACAATGTAATTTTGATTGTGTACGAATAACATGTCACAAAAGTATAAACATTTACATGAATCACATACAAAAAATATCAGAAAGCAGTGGGCACATGCATACTACCTAAGCAGTGGGCACATGCACATATATAATACAAAACATAAAACAGGCCAAGGCTCAGATGATTCAAGGCCATAACGTATAAACAAATAACAATCTGAATGGAAAAATAAAATATATATGCAGTTTGTATAGGTCTATTGGCCCGGTGGGAACATTTTAAATATTATCAGTGTATTTTGTATTTATGTTTGTGTTCTATCGAATGTACAAATAAATTTTCAGCAGCCGTGGTTTAACGGTTAGTGAATTGTGTGAGGGCTGATTTTACTCTTAAACTATTTTACATTTGAGTTTATGTTTTTCTGCAGCGTATATGCTGCTTATCATAAAATTTCATGTAGCCATTAAGTATAACTATAATAGGACATTACACCTGCTGATCATCTAAGAATTTTGATTTTCTTGCCATCGGAACTTTGGGTTTGACCTATTAAGACAGTGTGTTTACTGTAGGGCAAGAACTTGTCTACTATATACTAGTATCAATCCCCACACAGGCGTTTTCCATCCACAAGATGATTGACAATAAATAGCTTATTATAACATCAAATACAATAATTTGTACAAAATCTTAAATAAATAATTTCATAATAATTCTATAGAGACGATAAAAACTAAATATATGTCTTTGGGGCACAAAACCATTAAATAATAGATACGTATCTGTGCTTCAATATGGTGTTTTCCTCGATTCCGCATGCGGAGTGAGACCGCGTTCAGATGGCGTGTCGATTATTACTTAACCTGAAACCGAAAGTGAGAGAATTATCTACTAGCGTTTTAGTTTTTTCCCTATCCAAGTGTGAACACCTCGTTATCTGAAATAACCTACAAATCTGTAGGTCATCATATTAGAAGACGGTAAGTAGTATGCTCATTTTTGGTTTGTTATTTCTAGACAGTAGAAAATGATCATTCTGAATATTTTTCCCTTCCTCGTTTATTTATGGTTACATCTTCGGATTGATTGGTTTCTTCCTTCTAGTGGTCGTAAATATAGTTTTGCTATATTTGAAGTTTTTTTGTGAAAATACTGGCAACTTACTACGCTGTTTGAACTCAAGGTCTTAAGACACTTTATAAGTATATTCAATGGGCTGCGAGTTATTTTCCTCTCCTGTGACATCGAACCTTAAATCTGTCGTCGCTACTAAAGGATCTTTCAATTGGAGCGGTTTTTTAAACACAGATGGCGTCGCGAACTTGTCTGGGTCTTGTGATATTTGAGAAGTGTAATGTATGACATTTATAAAAAATGGAGTCGTATACTCGTACAATACAACTTGTTGAATTATTTTATGTATTTTAATATCCGGAAACGGTGATGTTAATTGGCCAAAAAGATCATGTGATCTGACACCGTTAGACTATTTTCTCTGGAGTTACGTGAAAAGCCAGGTCTATAAGAATGTCCCCCAATCAATTCCTGAGATGACAGACGAAATTATTGGTAAGTTAGAACCGTAATTATGCCAAAATATCATATTTTTTTTTACAAAAGAGCGGATATCTTTTGAGCTGCAAGAGGT
This sequence comes from Odontocerum albicorne, assembly GCA_949825065.1. NCBI lineage: Eukaryota > Metazoa > Arthropoda > Insecta > Trichoptera > Odontoceridae > Odontocerum > Odontocerum albicorne. The sequence goes on from OX463841.1 coordinate 11,496,457, forward strand.
GGACATTTGGCGAATATTGTTATTTTGTGTTTAAATATCATACATTATACTTCAATGACCAAATAAAAGTTTTTTGAAATCAAAGAGAATTGTGTGTTTTATTCAAGTATTAAAAAAAATAGAATTAAAAAAACCGCTCATTTGAAAGACCCTTCATTATTTTCACACATACACATGGGTCGCCACCGGAGGAAGATTCTTTTTGTTCAGTTCCTTCTTCATCACTATAATCGCTCATAAAAAATAAAGAAGATTTCGATCTTACAGTGAAGATCGCGCTGGATGAAAACTTATTTTATTCCCCATGACAAGGTTCGGTGGTGGTGGGATCGAACTGATATGAACTGTTTATCTTTTGTCCAATGTAACATAATGAGAAAGAATAAGCTAGCGCAAAATAAAAAAGGTAAGAAGACGTACGAAATAATAATTATATATAGTATGTAGACTAATGTATACTATATATATCTGCAAATTTATTACAGATGACTTCTCGTCTTCGTGTGAATACGTGTAGTGTTGGAATTTCTCCCTCTGATCGACACAACAGTATTGTTGACAACTTGTGCAATAACTTTACAAGTTCTGATCAAGTTGTCTAATGACTCCGATATGCAACGAGTCTTTAAGAGTTCAAGGATTCAGAGTATTTATGAATACTGGATCAAAATTATGATTTCGTTCGAAATATAAATAAACTATTCAATGACGATTTATATGAATGAGAAAATATACGTTTTATTTTGATTGATATTTGAAAAACATTTGATGTTTTACGTATGATATTTATTTGAGAAAAGTATTCGTTTATTTTGCAAACGTAACGTCGCCTCCTACTTTGCTGTCAAATATTTAGCAAACACGTATTTTTAAATAAATATTCAAGGTTTTTTTTAAGTATCCTGTTTGTAATGTCATTATGTTGGCTGATTTAAATCTGTCACACAGTTCATTAAAATACCTTTAACTGTGATTGCTCTAAATCGATATTATAACTCGAGTATATGAGTAGTTATTTATATGCGTAAACAACATTTGGCTCCAGAGCTAAACACACCTCTCGAACCATTTAGTCTTACAAATACTCTGTATCATAGTTAACTCACTAGAATGCCCGTTCAAAGACATGTAAAAACAATAATTGTAAATTGTTATACATACATAATTAACAATCTAGAATAAAAATTATTTCAATGCAGAATATTTCTTTGTATACAACGTTTATGGTAAAAATGAAAACTAATTCTTCCAGTAAATTTTACTTGATTGAGTTACAATCAATTTTAATTTAACATCAGCGCGTCTTCAAACTCTTGTGAAAGTAACATAAAGTTGCCCATGGTTAAAACTATTGTAGACAGACTCACCATTTTTTTCCGATAGATATGTAGATTTATACGAGTTTTGGAGATAAAGTTATTCGTAGATAATTTTTTTAATTGTATCAGGATTCACAAACTCGAAGTAAAATTAGTTTAAATTACGTTAATATCGATGGGAAATTATGTTTCAAAATACATCAATTGAAAGATTGAATCAATACCATCGTAAATAATTTAATAAAGTTTCCTTAACTTACAAAATCATTGAAGTCTTCAACACACTTTCTAATATATTTATAAAAAGTCACAAGCCGTTCTGGTTCTAAAATCATTCTATTACTGATGGATTTAACGATGAAGCTTCGTAATAATCTTAATGGACACATTATGTTGCATGGTTTGATGTGGACCACTTACAGGACTCATCTTTTATTTTCCACTTAGCAAGGTATATATTATTCTACATTGTCCGTGGATATTCTTGGGTGTTAACAGTTTGCCCGTAGCTGTCCTGTGCACATTAATAAGGTCGTAATAAAATGCTGTTTGTGGAACAATATGCTAACACTTAGGAGAATGTTGTAATAAAATAGAGACTAAAGTAATTATGATACATTGCATTTCGTGATGAAGACCATCCCAAATGCGCTGCAATAATTTAACGAAACTTCTTAGAGTGGCATATTGTACTGTATATTTGTTGTATATATTATAATAACAAACTGGCGAGCTTATTGCAATGTGACCACATCTAGTCAGCAGCTGTAGTCTAACGGTTAGCTTTCATGGTAAGTAAGCGGGCACCTCAGGTTCGATTCCTGGCGGATTTAGATGTGGACTAGTTTAACTCTTAGACTATTTTACATCTGAATTTGTGTTGTTATATAACTTATATGCTAATTATCACAAAGCGTTTATTAAAATGTCTAGTGAAAGACTTCAGCAGATTAAATCTGCCAATCATTTTGGATGATTAATCTCTTTGGCATCGGAACTCTGTGTTTAATCTGTTAAAAAAAGTGTGTTTGCTGAAGTACAACAGTTTGAACCCAATAAACAAATACGCGCATAAAATTTTTATATCCACAGGATGGCTGAAATATTTTCTCTTTCAATCAATCGAAATGTTTTAAAGAGGTCTTAAGGGAAAATCAGACTGGAACCCTATTTAAAAAAATGAGTTCCGATGGGAATTGAACACGTAACCTTTGGGTCGGAAGACGTGCGCCTTACCAACTAGCTTAAGGAGCTCGTATACTATATATTCAAAGAATTAAGGAATATATTCTAGAATTAGCATGAAATATACTGTAGTGTATTAACGTCATCTCGTGGTTTTTTTAATTATTGTTTATTAATTTTCTTTTATATCACAAGAAAATTCATCATAATAACAAACCAACAATCTAAATATATACATATCAAAAATGATATTAAAATAATATAACCCCTTCCTCTATCATGCATAATTTCTATGCTTAGATACCAAAGACCTGCTTGCAGTCTATCTAGGAATTTCTTTATTGTTTCCACATAAAGAACTTTTCCACTTATAGATAGTTTTAAAACCAATTTATCACATATATCAATCAAATACTCGTCGACACTGAAAAAAACGTTAACGTTAAAAGTAATACTCTAGAAATATGAGATTTAAAATTTTCAGTTAAATAAACGAACAAGAAAAAACAAAACAAGCAACTTGTCACAAACTAAAAATAACCGCACTCAATATACTCGTAGATGTATGAACATTAAGAATTATGTATTGAAACGTAACCACCCTACCCCAATATGCAATAACACTCTCTCAGACTCAACAATACACTGAGAATGGATTTATCGCTTTAGTGTGTATTTGAGCTTTGAAACCTTAAAAGACTTCCACTCAACTGGATATGAGTTATCTATCCTAGAAGCAAAAAATATTTCATTGGCTTTTCCTCAAAAAAATGTTGAATACCCCTGGTCTATTATTTCAATCACGCTATTCAGTGTCTCGCCACACTAGCCGGATATACTCGTACTTATATAATACACCTGTGCCTGCAAATTGAACTCGTCCTTTAGTCGTAATGATTCAAATCCGCGAGTCATGTAGCTCATTTCTGAGTATCGCTCGTGTTAATCACTACTTAACTAACTATCGCACGCGAAGGTCATAGCTTAAGGGGTCATCCCGGATTTTTCGATTAGTTTTGAAAATTTATTAAAAAATTTAAATTTTTACATCAATTTTTATTCTTCTATTTTTTTTTATTTGAACCCATAAACACTCAATTACATAGATACACAACATTTCTACAGTTTTCCTGTTAGGTAGGCGGAAAGGACACAGTGTCAGACTTTCTTATGTCGACACATCCCTCTTCTACATCAATACACCTTTTCAAATGACTTATATTATTTCTCTGACTTTTTAAATTTATTCTTTCAAAATATCATTCACTTGATCAAAACATACTTTCATTGGCCTTCCTCCACCGTGCTTTCTATTAATATTAGCAATGATATTTGTTTTGTTAGTCTTTCTTCATTTATTCATTCTACATGCCCCAACCATTTCATAGTGCTCGTCTTCATCTTACTCAACACATTAGCCTTGTTCACATTCATCCCTAATTCCTTCATTCTAAGTGTACGCGTTTTTACGTACGAGTACATAATCTTTATAACTGCCTCAACATATGATTGGTTGGATGGGATTGCCGCCTGGCAATAAGCCCACCAGGTTTTTTTTTGCAATAAAGTATTCAATAAAGAAATAAACATAATGTGCAGGACTGCTGATGTCAATAGTCTGGTAGAAAATATACTAGATTCTCATTATTGATATTTTTGTTTTCATGTCTAATTTATTCCATTATCGTCATCACGGTTTCGCTATGTCTCTATTGGAGTTAGCAGAGATAACATAACTACACTTGATTATATTCTAGTTATGACGACCAAGGGAAGTATATTTTTTTAGAAATAATATATATGACCATAGTTATAGGTATCATAATCTCGAATACTAGACGGAAAAAAATGCCTGTGTCATTCAAGAAGAATAGCGGAGCGCGGGGTTCAAACCAGCAACCTTCCGCACGAAAGTCAAGTGCGTTACTATGCGGTTTTACACCTCAATTGGATCAAGTGAACGCTATTTTGAAAACGTAAAAAATGAGAAAAATCGTAGGAGTTGTATGAGAATGTGTAAGAATATAGCAGAGACAAAGGACGTGTATCGAAATAGAAAAGTCAGGTGATGTGTCCTCTCTACTCTACAGAGAAATGGCGAGATGATATGTATGTATGTAACAAGGAAATTTTAGTATTTCAACCCATGGACGCTCACTCCTGCAATATATTCCATAACTATATTTTTCATTCACAAAATACTAATCTTAGAGTTAGGTTGTTTTTATGACTTATGCCGTCATTAGTATGACACTGACCACAAGTCATCTTATAACAATAGGGTAACATGTAATTACGGAAAATTCTAACACGTATATTTTCAAATTAGCCTATTCACACTCTGAATGCCAGGAATTTCTCGATGATGCTCTCATAGACGATGTGAATCATTCCAACAATATTATCTAAAGAGAGAACATATTTTTTTTAGTTATAATATAGAAATTATTTTCTCAAGACTAATAATATTTCTTCTGGAAATTGTAGAATAAGGTAATAAGATACATAATCCAAATAAAGAGGGGTAACAATGTATGGCAGAATATGGAATAAAGTCATTAAAGATTAATGCAAACAAAAAACTACTGTTACGAGTACAAGCAAGGTAAGGAAAAATATTCTGAGATTGTTACATACGCAGAGAAGATAGAGTGCTAGATTTTTTTAACTCAACACAAATACTTCGCCTCTTTCACATCCATACATCTTATCATACAGTTCCTACGAATTCTCTTACTTTTTACATTCCATTTCAAAATATCATTCACTTGTCCAACCATGCTTTTCTTGGTCTTCTTATATTTGTTTTGTTAGACTTTTTTGTTGCATTCGTTCCACGTGCCCAAACTATCTTAGAGTGCTCTTCTTCATTTTACTCAACATACCAGCCTTATGTTTACATTTGTCCAATCAGAGATTATTTAGGAAATGTAAAATAAATTAATGAATGAAAGACAATTAGTATATATTGTGAGTCGTAGAAGACGTGGTAGATAATAAATGTATGGTTAGGCAGAGTGACGTAGTTTTCAAAAAGAATATGATAAAAAAACAGAGTAATGGAAGGAGCTGCATGATAATGTGACGCTCTGCCATCTCTTTCTACCCCGATACATACGTGATAGTATATAGCTTTGGGCGCCACAAAATGTATTCTTAGATCTTCCTCTTCTTTACATCTTTCATAAAATTACCGTATACTCTCTTATTCATCATCATTCGCTGCTACGAGTAACACAACCGTGTCAAGCAATCTGTTAGGATTCCGTTTCGACTGATAAAATGGATTAAAAAATAATTTCTTAAGTATTTAGAAATACTCGTAATGAGCATTTAGACATACGAGTACATACTTGTATCAGTTCGAGTTTGATAGAACTGGGAAAACATTTGAAATGCAAAATTTTATCTTTTGACTTGACTTAAGCATTTTTTAAGTTTTGACAAGCAATATATTTTTTGTTTGGATAATGACTGACACACCAAGTTTTGCCACAACATGCTGAAAAATATTTTCTATAAATAGGGAGATTAAACACAAAATGACAAAAAAACGGACACATAAACTTCTGCCATAACGCCACAGAAATATTCCTCAGCTATGCATAATATAATGCAAAACATTTTAACTTCCCATTTGACAGAATAAATGTTCCTCTGTTATGCAAGTATCTGCTATCCATAATATAATGTGATACATTTTAACTTCCCATTTGACAGAATAAATGTTCCTCTGCTATGCAAGTATCTGCTATTCATAATATAATGCGATACATTTTGACTTCCCATTTGACAGAATAAATGTTCCTCTGCTATGCAAGTATCTGCTATTCATAATATAATGCGATACATTTTGACTTCCCATTTGACAGAATAAATGTTCCTCTGCTATGCAAGTATCAGCTATCCATAATACATAACATATATAATGCAATACATTTTCCCATTATAGTTAACATTTTTTTGACAGCTATTACTTGTTATATTTCAGAAGATTAAATACAAAATGACAAAAAAACGGACACATCAACTTCTGCCATAACGCCACAGAAATATTCCTCAGCTATGCATAATATAATGCAAAACATTTTAACTTCCCATTTGACAGAATAAATGTTCCTCTGGTATGCAAGTATCTGCTATCCATAATATAATGCAATACATTTTAACTTTTCATTTGACAGAATAAATGTTCCTCTGGTATGCAAGTATCTGCTATCCATAATATAATGTGATACATTTTAACTTCCCATTTGACAGAATAAATGTTCCTCTCCTATGCAAGTATCTGCTATCCATAATATAATGCAAAACATTTTAACTTCCCATTTGACACAATAAATTTTCCTCTGTTATGCAAGTATCTGCTATCCATAATATAATGCGATACATTTTGACTTCCCATTTGACATAATAAAGTTTCTCTGCTATGCAAGTATCTGCTATCCACAATATAATGCGATAAATTTTAACTTCCCATTTGACAGAATAAATGTACCTCTGATATCCATAATATAATGCGATACATTTTAACTTCCCATTTGACAGAATAAATGTTCCTCTGCTATGCAAGTATCTGCTATTCATAATATAATGCGATACATTTTGACTTCCCATTTGACAGAATAAATGTTCCTCTGCTATGCAAGTATCAGCTATCCATTATACATAACATATATAATGCAATACATTTTCCCATTATAGTTAACATTTTTTTGACAGCTATTACTTGTTATATTTCAGAAGATTAAACACAAAATGACAAAAAAACGGACACATCAACTTCTGCCATAACGCCACAGAAATATTCCTCAGCTTATGCATAATATAATGCAAAACATTTTAACTTCCCATTTGACAGAATAAATGTTCCTCTGGTATGCAAGTATCTGCTATCCATAATATAATGCAATACATTTTAACTTTTCATTTGACAGAATAAATGTTCCTCTGCTATGCAAGTATCTGCTATCCATAATATAATGTGATACATTTTAACTTCCCATTTGACAGAATAAATGTTCCTCTCCTATGCAAGTATCTGCTATCCATAATAGAATGCGATACATTTTAACTTCCCATTTGACAGAATAAATGTTCGTCTGATATGCAAGTATCTGCTATCCATAATATAATGCGATACATTTTGACTACCCATTTGACAGAATAAATGTTCCTCTGCTATGCAAGTATCTGCTATCCATAATATAATGTGATACATTTTAACTTCCCATTTGACAGAATAAATGTTCCTCTGCTATGCAAGTATCTGCTATTCATAATATAATGCGATACATTTTGACTTCCCATTTGACAGAATAAATGTTCCTCTGCTATGCAAGTATCAGCTATCCATAATATAATGTGATACATTTTAACTTCCCATTTGACAGAATAAATGTTCCTCTGCTATGCAAGTATCTGCTATTCATAATATAATGCGATACATTTTGACTTCCCATTTGACAGAATAAATGTTCCTCTGCTATGCAAGTATCAGCTATCCATAATATAATGTGATACATTTTGACTTCCCATTTGACAGAATAAATGTTCCTCTCCTATGCAAGTATCTGCTATCCATAATAGAATGCGATACATTTTAACTTCCCATTTGACAGAATAAATGTTCCTCTGATATGCAAGTATCTGCTATCCATAATATAATGCGATACATTTTGACTACCCATTTGACAGAATAAATGTTCCTCTGCTATGCAAGTATCTGCTATCCATAATATAATGTGATACATTTTAACTTCCCATTTGACAGAATAAATGTTCCTCTGCTATGCAAGTATCTGCTATTCATAATATAATGCGATACATTTTGACTTCCCATTTGACAGAATAAATGTTCCTCTGCTATGCAAGTATCAGCTATCCATAATATAATGTGATACATTTTAACTTCCCATTTGACAGAATAAATGTTCCTCTGCTATGCAAGTATCTGCTATTCATAATATAATGCGATACATTTTGACTTCCCATTTGACAGAATAAATGTTCCTCTGCTATGCAAGTATCAGCTATCCATAATACATAACATATATAATGCAATACATTTTCCCATTATAGTTGCCATTTTTTCTACTGTTATTACTTGTTATATTTCAGAAAAGTATAATTTTTATTTCTTTTCCAAAAATAATATAGTTTACAAAAGTTATAAGAATTTTTATACCCCTCCATACTAGATGGAAAAAATGCCATTCGAGAGGACTACCACAGCGCGTGGATCGAACCTGCGACCTTCCGCACGGAAGTCCAGTGCGTTACTGCGCGGCCATGCATTGAATAATGATATAAAGCATTTTAGTATGTCTCTAGTCAAAATTCTCTATCCAAAAATATTCGTCTTCGTAAAACTATATTCTGATCTGGTATTATAATGTTTGATAGAGAAAGAAATGACCGGATAAATTATACTCTGATCTGGTATTCAATGTTTGATAGAGAAAGAAATGACCGGATAAATTATACTCTGATCTGGTATAACAATGTTTGATAGAGAAAGAAATGACCGGATAAATTATACTCTGATCTGATATTACAATGTTTGATAGAGAAAGAAATGACCGGATAAATTATACTCTGATCTGGTATAACAATGTTTGATAGAGAAAGAAATGACCGGATAAATTATACTCTGATCTGATATTACAATGTTTGATAGAGAAAGAAATGACCGGATAAATTATACTCTGATCTGATATTACAATGTTTGATAGAGAAAGAAATGACCGGATAAATTATACTCTGATCTGATATTACAATGTTTGATAGAGAAAGAAATGACCGGATAAATTATACTCTGATCTGGTATTACAATGTTTGATAGAGAAAGAAATGACCGGATAAATGATAATTGTTTATTAGAGATGGATGTTATAAGTGTAATTATGAAAGGGATCATGATATGGATTGGCTACGTTGAGAGAGTGACTTGCGAAACTAAATTATATATCTGAAATAAATGAACAGCGAAAAAGACGTAGGCCGAGTAAATAGTGGATGGAGATAGTTAGAGAAAATTAAATTGATGGAAAGGTAAGACGTAGGCCGAGTAAATCGCGGAAGGATATAGTTAGAGAAAATTAAATTGATGGAAAGGTAAGAAGTAGGCCGAGTAAATAGCGGAAGGAAATAGTTAGAGAAAATTAAATTGATGGTATGGTAAGACGTAGGCCGAGTAAATAGCGGAAGGAGATAGTTAGAGAAAATTAAATTGATGGAAAGGTAGGACGTAGGCCGAGTAAATAGCGGAAGGAGATAGTTCGAGAAAATTAAATTGATGGAATGGTAAGAAGTATAAGAAATAGAAAAGTATGTCAGACGAGATATTTATATGTTGATGAGATAAGATATATATGTGTAGATAGAAAGTCGTGGAGATCTGTCGTCACTGCCTACCTCAAAAGGGACGTGATATACATGTATGTAAAGACAGATATTTTTATGATCTATATTATTTTTACAACGTAGTCAATCTTAGAAATACAACATTGAAAAAAAATGTTTTCCGTATTTCTGAGAATAATTTCAATAATAGGGATGCAAGGTTGTTTGTAAAGGAAATATATTAAAAACTTAATGTGTTGGTGCTCTTGATTTTATTTAGTAATTTCTCGAGTAAACATTAGAAATGCCGTTTTCTAAGTGCAAATAGTTATTGTGCTGCACAAAGCAATTATATTCGATACCAGTCAAATTTAAGCAGTCTGGTTGATGTCTACTTCTTTCTTGTGGAAGATGTATACATCCTCAAAGTGCATGTTGTTGGTGTAGAAATATTGCTCCTCGATGGGGCGGTCGAAGGGATAGCCGAAAGCGTGGCCGTCCAAAGCACGAGAGCCAAAGCCAATGCCGCTGGATACAACGTGATCGTAGCCAGTTCCTTGCTTGATGGCAGGAGTCTTGAATGGAGCGACCATGACGAAGAATTGGAAGGGCATGCCTCCTTTCCTGCCGCGTGGCAGGGCCAGCCTGGATGGGAATCCGTTGTGAGCCTCGGTCATGTCCAGTGGGAATTTGTAGTCTCCGGTCAGACCATCCTTGATGTGCTGGTAGATTTGGCGAGATGAGGTCCAGTCCTTGATGTTCCACATGAAGTCGTTGGAGTTACGTTCAATGGTGTTCTTTCCTTGTTTCACTGTAAGGAAAAATAAAACACCATTAGACAAGTTATAGTTCTCCAATTGTTCGGCAATTTGTAACATATTATATCGTCACTTCATGATCATATAAATTAAAATTAATTTATGGACTTATAATCCATTCAATGATATATTTTACAGATTTTATATCATCTAATAAGACAAGGAGATAACAAATATTCAATGTAATTTAGCTCTGAATGATCTTTTAGTAAACGATATTTTTAACATTTTTCAAATGGTTTTCTATATTAAAATTCGAAGTTTATTTGAATTATAAAATCCTTTATATTCTTTAATTCTCCTTTATACAAACATCCGATATCTAAAGGTTTAAGAAATAAATAATCTTTAGTTGAAGAACCAATTTTAATAAGCAAGGGTACTTACGTTCATAAACGAACTGGTCCAACTCGACGTAGTTGTACCTATTGGAGTTGAAGCTGAAGGGGTATCCCTTGGAGTCGAACTTGGGGCCGATGAAGAACTTGACAACGACCTGTTGGGCCTTCTCGGACATGACGTTGGTGGTCACGGCGAAGGGCTTGTGGTTCAGCCTGTACTGGCGGGTCTTGATCACAAGATCATCTTCCTTCTTGGTAACTGTTGATCAAAAATATGGAATATTAATGATCATCAAAGGAACATAGAGATAATGTTTTGTTTTCTATCTTGTTTGTATAATACTTATTTTGTCGTTTTGAAGTGTGCAATAAATATTATTTTTTTAACAAAATAAAGAACTATATGAAGTTGTTACCTAAACAAATACGTTAAATATTTGTAATTTTAAAAAGAAAGGAGTTTTTTTTAATAAGAATTGTCAAAGATCTAATGATGAATCTATCATCATTGAGAAATTTGTGAAATTGGCGTTTTTATAGTATCGTGTGTTTAAATATAAATAAAATCACAATCCTTAAGAAACTGAATAATGCATACCCTCATCCTTATTTTGGAAGACAACGTTGGTGATGTCAACATCAAAGTGATCGAAATAAGTGACCAGTTTCTCAACCTCAACATTTTCAATCTTGACTCCAGGGCAGGTGAGCTCATCCTTGGTGTAGGGTTCGAGCAGGTCCTTAAACTGGGTAAAGAAGCCAATGTAGCGCTTGAAGAGTTGGTAGAACATGGGATCGCGGACAGAGGTCTGGTACTGCTCGAGGGCAGATGGAGCGACGTAGTGCCTGAAAAAAATATCCAAATTATATTAGAGAACTAATAAGAAAATCCACGCTAAGAGTTAAGAAACAATATGAAGGTGAAGTTTTCTAAGAAACATTTTGTAACAGCTAAAAGTTTTAGAAGATCCTCAATTTTAGTGAAAGAAGAGAAAAGTATATGGATTTTATGAACAAAAAATATTGTTTGATAAATGGTTATTGAGATGAATTTATAAGTTTGAAAAGGTTTATTGTCCATTGTTCCCTGATAATTAAGATTTCTTTCCAGCGCGCTGAAATCATATGTTGGACACGTATTTTGTATCGAAACACTGCAGCGTTTCGATACAAAATATTTTATGAGAACTTGGATGAAAACAAAAAAGGCGCTATACTTACTTATTGACGGGGTGGAAGGAGTTTCCAAGGAGCTTCTTGGCGATGGTCAATGGGTGCTTGAAGTACCTGGAGAACGTGTTGTCATCATTGTGCTCGATAATGCTGGCGAGATGCTCAATATCTTCGGGTTTCTGGAGGGTGTGTTGGATCTTTCCGTCCTTCTACATATATAAATAATATGCTATTAGTTTTTAGTTATAATAGACATTATCTTATCACTTTTAAGGTTATACTGGTATAATAAAAAATCAAATGCGAAGTTTTTTAATTGTCTAGGTAAAGTGATTCATTATATATTTCAAAATTTTAATCGTAATGAAGAAATACTTACGGAGATGATGTATCCAAGATCGATAGCTTCGCGGATGCGAGATTCGTAGTCTTCAACCTGGATGAGGTGCTTCAAGAACTCTTCCTGGTGGAGATCGAATTCATTGGGCCTCACTGGGAATTCAAGACCGTTGTGGTACTTCAGAGATGGGTAGTATCCAGTCTTAACAGGGATATCATATGAGAAGCTGGGGATCTCTCCCAAGCCGTTAGATAACCTTTCCAAGTAGTAACGGGCCAATAGTTGCTGATGGAAGTAGTAGAAAACTTCTCCGCGCTTGTCCAATGTCAGACCAAACTCTTCGCCATTCATCCAGAATGGATAATCCAAATGATAGTAGTAGTACAAGCTGTTCAAACCAATATCCTCGGTGAAGTAGGACATTTTCTGTTCCTCATTGTAGTTGACATACCATCCAGTGTAGTTGCTGTTGATGACAACAACGTTTCCTTCGCTAGCGTGGACGTGTGGAGAGACGTGCTCGGAGTGTCCTTGCATCTTGACGTAGTAAGCTTGTTGGATCACTTCGTTGGAGAAGAAGTAGTATGGGTGGATTTCATAAGGAGGAGGCAGGATTAATCCATGGCAATCTGGGCGGTGGATGACGGCAACGCTCAAGGCGTAGACGAACAATTGCTCGTTCATGTGTTCACGAGCCCAGCAGGCGGTCTTGTAGAAGGTTTCGAAGTCCTTAGCATAGTAGAAAACTTTGAAGTAGTCTTCAGCTTCATGCATATGATCTTCGTACAGGACTGAGAAGATCTTGCCCTTGGGCAGCATGCATCCCTTGTATTTCTGAACCATCTTCTTTACGAATTGGGGTTGCTGCAAATTAAAAATTAATTATATTTTACAACCTCTTATCATATAATGAAAATAAAAATTTTAAATATATTTTTCATATATAGAGTTATTAGCATAAATTACAACTTACAGAATATTGGTCAACATGATCTTCGATGCTGTACTCTTTGCCGATTGCCACTTGGTCTTCGTGGATGTTGGGTTGGTGGACATGATATAGCAGGTGGAAGATGTTCTTTTGCTTTGCAAGGAATTCCTTGTCAGCTATAAATTCAAATAGAAACAAATATTAGTTTTTTTTGCATAGACTGTTACAAATAAAGATGTCTATTTTATTTAAGAAAAACAAATACATACATGGCTTCTGTTAAATATTATCAAAAATTAAGAACTTTTTGTTATACAATTCTAACTACAAAAAGAAAACATGATATTTGATTTAAAACTGTACCGATAGCCTATCCCTCATTATCGAGTATGATTGTCAGCCATCCTGTAGATGGAAGATACTTGTGCGTGTACTGGTTTATTGTGTGTAATCTATTGCATTTCAGCAAATATACAATCTTGACAGATCAAACCCAAAGATTCAATAGCAAGGAGATTAAACTTTCAAAACGATCAGTAGATTTAATCTGCTGCAGTTTTCCGTCAGGCAGTTTTACACAGCATAATTTTGCGCTATATTAAGCAGCATATAAGCTGTAGAAAAACATTAATTCAAATGAAAAATAGCCTTAGAGTAAAACCAGCCCAGAAGCGAATCCGACAGGAATCGAACCTGGGACGCCCGCTTGCTTAGCGTGAATGCTAACCGCTAGACCACGGCCACCGACAATAATATGTTAAAAATTATACAACCACATTGAAACTTACATTAGGAATAGGTTTGGAGAAAAAGTGATATTCAAAAATGAAAATTTGAAAGTAGCGAATATGATTTTCAAAAAATGGAAGAAATGAAAAATTACTGTGATAAAAATTCAATCAAGAGAGTGCGGTATGGATTTAAATCAAAAAGTAATTAAAAAAATATTAGAAGAAGAGTTAATTGAATTGAATTTCAGGAATTTCATGATATAGAAGTCGGGAAGAATCTCACCATCTTTGTGCTCGTGATGATGCTGCACGAGACCAGCCGAAGCCAGTGCTACGCAGAAGAACAAAACTGCTAGACCCCTCATGGCTACTAAATGGCGATGAGTGTAGTGCTTTCCTCAGATCTGGTCCCACCTTTTATACCAATTCTCCAGAAGATATGCTTTCATATCATTTGACATTCCTGACCTCTCTGTACTCTATACTAAATAACTAATAATGAGAATTCAGAACGGTTATCGCACCTCGTGAAATAATTTAATATCTACGTTTATTGCGTGTTACTAACAGTTGATAGTGTTCATGTTATTTCTAAGGTGATTGACCTTATTTACCGACACGTAATTTTTTTGCTTAGTCAATAAAGTATTTGAAATGTCACAGGTTATCGTCCACTTTCGGATAAGGTACAACAAACAATATACCGAATAGGAGTCTTACCTAATTTGAATAAATTTTATTCTCAGATCAGTATTAATACTTAGAATCAATGTAAAGAAATACTTTTTTAAGTACAGATATATTTTGCATATTATGAAAATACACTTCAATTATCTTAATTTTCTGTTTCAATTAACTGAATAATATTTTTCAGAACGAAATGAAAGCGTTAGTAATCAAATAAGAGTTATTTTGATCCATCTTTATAAATATTTTATTATCATTAGTTTTCACTTAAATGGTTTGTACATATTTTTAAAATGTATGAAAGTTGATTAAATATAAAAATTGTAACTGTGCCAAATATATTAAAAAAAAAAATGATGATACTGTCTGCAATAGCTCGTAAATAAGAAATATAAATGTTTTTTTTTAAACAAGATGGTTTTCATTCTGGTTGTAGAATTCTCGTTTTATTTCATTCCCTTTTTCGAAGGCAATAAATTTGACACAATATTTTAACCACTGTTTGAAACGTCTTCCTCAAATTTACTTTTTGTTTAAAAAGTACATTTTTGAAAAAAAATTAAAATATTGTTTTCGCATTTTTTTTAAAAAAAAAGGTCAAATATTGTAAAAAGGTCAAATATTGTAAAAAGGTCAAATATTGTAAAAAAGGGCAAATATTGTAAAAAGGGCAAATATTGTAAAAAAGGTCAAATATTGTAAAAAGGTCAAATATTGTAAAAATGTCAAATATTGTAATCTAATTTCTTGTTGTATTGTAGATGATGTCTTTAATGCTAGATACCGTAGATTAATTTCAAAATGTTCAACTACAACAAATATTTCCAGTAGAATGCAATATTACCAATATAATGAACACTTGACATTATCTCTTCGGTAGTTCAGTCGTTAATATTTTTTGAATACATGATTCTATTTCAAGATTTGTCCAAGAGGTGAATCTTATACCATAAATAACTTCAACCATCCTGATAATTCTGTCTTACCTCTGATAATTCGGCAATTTCTTCATTTGGCTTGTATTGCTCATCTCTAATGTAAGCAAATCGAAATTAAGGTGGATTGTCAAGACGAGATGGAGAAAAGATGCCACAGACAGACAATAGTGGCGACTGACTCTAAAGACTTAAATAACTCATCCTGGGTTGTGTAATTGACTATTGCTGATGATTGATTGAATTGAATAAAAGGGAGATTTTTGAAAATTGTTATAGATAATTTTCAAGAATGAGTCAACATGTAATCATTCTTTGTATAGCCATTTCATATTTTTTCTATTCTAGGTCAGGAAGTCAAAATAATTAATCTTAAAAGATTTTTACATTGTTCACAAAAATATATGAAAAGTGTATTTAAAATTTCAACAAATCGCGATCAAACACTAGATAATGTTATAATTGATTAAATGTTAAATAAAAAATAATCGCGTGGCACTAAATTCATGAATTTTAAATAAAAATATACTCTTCGTGAATTTCATGATTGATTGCATTTCAAAGATCCTTAGTTAAAAAAAAAACTTTCATATAAATTAATTTTTTAAAAGCATAAAAAATCTAGAATCTCTCGCAAGGTGAAGTTACCCGAAAGGGATGGAACATTGTGCTATGGGGCAATTTAACTTGCCAAGAAAACTTTTTTTTATTAAACAAAGTAATATATTGTACAAATATTTGTCAAGGCTATACTATACATATATACAAATTGAACTAATCTTATTTATATATTATAATTTATGAACTACTTAACTAATCTTATTTATATATTATAATTTATGAACTTACTTAATCTTATTTTCCTAAATGTCATTTTATTTTTTATAATCTTAATATATGATTTCTTAGAAATAATTAACACCTACATACTACTTATAACTAGATAACAATTCTTACAACTAATTATTTAGCAAGAACGAGTCCACTCATTCAGGCTACTTGTATTCCATCACATTCACTCAGACCTTGGTCGTCCCAGCTAATGCTGTAGGTGGACTAGTCAGGGAACAGATAATACTTCGGGAGCCTGTAATTATAACGGAAGGGTAGGTCGGATTTACTCTCGTATGACCCCAGGGCAGCGACTAAGGGATTGCTGTGATTTTGTTGACTTTTATAGAACTTCACGGCCAAGGTTTCTTCTCGTTGTTCGGTGGGAAGTTGGGTAAGGCTTGTTCTGGGATGGATGTTAAAATATATCTTGAACGCCTTGTTCTGCACTCTATAGAGTATCAGGTGATCCGTGTTGCTCACACTACCCCAAACGGGCGCAGCATAGGTCAAGATAGGACGAATAAGGGTTTTATAGAGGAAGAGCTTATTTTTGGGTGAAAGGAAGCTGCGTCGATGAAATATCGAACTGATAGCGCCTATGCTCTTGTGACGTTAGTGCTATCTACGGAAATAAAATATGTTGAGTTTTTCGTGTTATCTTTATACATTATTCTTGTATACATATAAGAGTTGATTCCAATACATATTTAAGAGAAGAAACATTACATAGGTATTATCTTTATCAAAAATAAAGAAAGAAAGAAGAAGAGTGATTAATTGAAGTTGAAAGACAAGATAGTATTTAGCTTTAATTATCTTTGATAAGGTGATGGTTTCCGGTCTTTATAAAGATTATTTTAAGATTAATCCACTTCAGTGCTTTCAAACTTGCGACATTCGAATCTTACTAGACATATTTTTATCTAAAAGGTATATACAACAAACAGGTCAACATTTTGGTCGAATAAAAATGTATAATTTATTGAAATTTGTATTTTAAACAAAAAAAAAAAAATTATAAACATCACAAATGTGTTGACGAAACGTTTATTTGTTGAAAAATGTATAATCTGTAATAATTTAACAACAAAATATCATTCGACCCAATAATATATTTAATTATAATATGTTATGTCAGAAATATAACATTTTTAATAAACGATATACACATTGTTAAATAATATTTACTTATTTTATCAACAGTTCATTCTTAAATATGCAATATAGTATTTAAAATCATTGCTAAATTATTTATTTTATCAATCATTTCCTAGCATAAGTCAAAAGTCATTGATTTATGAATAATTTATTTACTTGAATTGGCATTTTAAAAAAGCTTTGCTTTATATCTCTTATAAAACTAAAACCATTCAATCGCAAATAAAAACCACAAAGTATACAGAGAGTGATTTAAATTTAAACTTATTGACACAAAAATATTTTATATTGAATGTTTTTTTAATATATATCATCACATATTCAGAAGATAAACTTATAAAATAAATTACTTTGCAGTTTTTTTATGTTGAAAGCTGTGTTTTATTTTGCATTCTTAAAAAATGTAAGTGCGGAAGCACAGTTTGAGAAATGGAAGGATGAGTGAAAAGATCAGAGATCATTGAAGATGGAATGAATTGTGTGGTCATCATAAAGAAGTAAGAAAATATTTGAAAAGTTATGTTTTTTTATTTTGAAACAAGACTTTTGCATTGGCGCAAATTGAGATTATATTTTGAGATCATAATACATCGATCTGAAAAGGTTACTAATTTCTGATTTATGTCTTGCGAAATACTTTTTATATTAAATAGATAATAGCTTCCGCTTTAATATAATTTGTCAGCTCCCTTTCCGACTATCACCAACAAAAAATTGAATGACAAGAATAAAAATATATACTCGTATATAATAATAAATTATTAGACACTTGTCAAATAGACATCTAAACGTTATCTTCCTAATCTTCAGCTGAATTCTTTTCCATATGCGAATATGCTCCAAATGAACATCAATCTGGTTAATATTCAATATTTGAATGGTGTTTAATTTTTTTAAATGTGTGTTTTCTTTTTCAGTTATTTTGTTGTCTCCTTCATAACCGGATTCTAGGGTTGTCCATTTGTACTACAGCCTCAGGAGTGGTCCGATGAATCTCTTTCCGTATTTTCGTGAATAACAACACAATAATACATGATTTTGGTAAATATTTTAGTCCCTAATTCTAACTTTCACTCTTCATAAGATTTGTATAAGGCTCAACTCTGCCATATCATCGTATAATGAGTATTAGGTATGTTAATTTTTTTCAGTCTTTCCGGGCAACACGATTTTTTTGGTACATAATGTAATACAAATTCAAACTTTCATTTAAGGTTATCATGGGAAAATATATACTTATTGTAAAGTTTCGAAAAGTGGACTAGTCAGAGGTTTGATAATCACTTTAATATTGCCTTGTATTGGCAAGAACCAATGCAAATGGATAAGAAACTTAAGGTGACGCAAACATTGCGATCGACGTGAAATGAGTGACTTTAGAGTTTGATGTCTGCCCCTGATAATGAATCGGTAACATTTTCCCGCGGAGTGACATCGGATACCTCAGCATCCGCCATTACACAATCGGCTGTCAACTCCTCAAAACTAATAGTCAGGTTCTTTGAGAGGGATGTTCTGAATGTTTCGAGATAAATATAAGTGAACACTAAATTTTTTTAAAAATTAAGTTCAATTAAAAGAACTTATACAATACCTAGGAAATACAAAAAAAAAACAATAACATGTAGGTATTACGAAAGAATACTAAAACTAAGGAAAAACTTCACGATTGAATGAAACATACATATTTTAGTAAAATACTCTGTTTTTTAACTAAGTCGTATCTCCTAAAGTCGTATTTTTTTACTTTATTATAAATCAAAACAGACTAAATTATTCTTAAATACGGAATACATGAGAACCTTGGAAGATACTTTTTACCGTGTTAAGTGTCGAATTAGTGTTGGTTTATTGACACATTTTATTTTAAATTTTTGAAAAAAGTTCTTTACTAAAATTTAAAATATTTTTTTTTTAAATCATAATGAAACAAAAGTAAAATTTTGTGACAATGCAAGTCTTTCAATTTTTTGATAAACTAAAGTTTTAACCTCTTTTTAAAATACGTTAATTGTTCTATGAGCGGTATTATATGATTTAGAACAACTATTTTATGAAAAATAACCTAAAATTTTGATATGTTCGTCAACGCCATTTTATGGCATTCGGTCACCCTAGGCAACTTGATGATATAACAAAAAAAAATCTTCGGGTTACCATTTAAAGTCAAAGTATTCCGATAAAAAGTTTCAGGGATTTTACTAAACTGCAATCAAAAGTAGGTTTTGCTTTTCTTGTGTTATTTGGTCATGAGAAAAGAAAAAAAGGAGTTCTCGTACTATGGATTGAATTATCTTATCAAATCAGGAAAATGTATCAAAACTATTGAATCTTGCCACGTGAGATATCTGATTGCCCAATATTACAAAGGTCAAGAGATATCGGCCTCGGATTGGCCCGCAATAGTGTCGACTCATGATCGGTAATGCACACCACCAGCCGCCCGTGGGTCCCAGCGTCCAGGACTTAGAACAATGGTCTGGATTCCACCTGTCAGGGCATGAAGACGTGAAGCATTCCTATTGTGATTCTTTGTTTTCCTTAATGGACCACCAGGCGTGGCTTTAGGATAGTGACATTATTGCACTGCACCATTTTAGTACATTTCATACTTCGAGTTCATGATTCATCTATAAATGCAATAATCATCCCATATATTGTCTATCTATTATAGTTGGTGAGACCTGAACACTTCTTTTGATAATAATGAACCGAATGTTTTGTTTTGAAATACGTATTACACACAACGATACATAATTTGAATAATTATTGTAGAATTATGGTTAAAAAACACTTGGAAATATTTAAACAAATACTTAAAAATCATTCATAAATATCTTACCTAAAATTTTACCTGGTATAAGGAATTTGAGGAAACATAATGTCACTTCATATAAGTTTGTATCGAAAAAATGAAGACTATGAACATGTTAATTGAGAAGAAAAATCAAGTCAGTGAGAGCATACATTTTATTGACTTGATATATTTGCGTATTTAAGATTTATTTGATTTTCAAAATAAAGCAAATAAATGTTTTGATTGTTCCATTATTTTACATGCGTGGAACATACATAACATCACACATGTCAGTCGTGGTAGGCAGAAAGGAGAGAGCGTTTCCTATCGTGACACACATATTTCGCCTCCTTTTCCATACAATTCCTATGATTTTTCTGACTTTTAACATTTCTCTTGTTCAAAATATCATTCACTTGATCGGTCTATACATTAATTGGTCTTGTCTATCGTGACTTGTCTTCACATATTTGGTATTGTTTACACACATTTGCACTATGTTATACATTCATACACCTTCTCATACAAACTTGTACGATTTCTTTAACGTTCTACATTTCCTTCAAAACATAATTTATTAAATAAAACCAAACTTTGTTCGGTCTTCGTTTAAGGTACTAATATATGCAATACAAACATTGCATGTATTCGACCATACATAATGTGTTTTGTTGATTTGAAGTTTATTGCTACTTCGGTAACGTAATACACATACATACCTTTCTGGTACCAACTAATGGTATTTATGTACATTATTAATGTGCCAATGTTGATTGCATGCAGTATACTTATTAGGAAATTAATAATATCATTAGTAATATTTAATAGTTAAAGATTTATTAAAGTAACTAAACTAATTCGTATGAAATGTTGAAATTAATGTACACATTAAATTGGATAATGAATATATAACAATCTAGGAAGATAAAACATTTACTGAAATATTAGAGCGCGAGATGAGGATGCTAGAATGGGTTGTGGGTGTCACTTGTAGATACAAAATAAAAAAACAAATATGTCTGAAGTGGCATCCATAAATGACAAACTAAATAAGACCATATTACACCACTAGAAGATCCTAAGAATATTTACGGGAGAAGAAGAAGAAGTCTTCATAAGGAAATATAGATGGAATGATGTGGAGGAGCTCACCCGAGTTCTGGGAGTGGTAAGGGATATTATCCACGACAGACCGCTCTGGGTAAAGTAGTCTTGTCAAGTCCACACTACGAAGTGGGATTGAGAAAGAAGAAGATGAAAGCTTTCGATGACAAATTAGTTTAATTGTTTAAGTAACTTCCGCAGTAAAAAAAACTTTAATCTGAGTTGATAACAAACACATCTTCCACCCGGGAGCTATAATTTAGATTCCCGATGGTTCTGGTTAAGAATTTCCGTGTACAGAAGTGTTGCTAACATGCACGACTTAAAATATGTTGCTATGGAAACTATTTCATGTGCTGATCTCAGTGCCGCCTCTGTAAGCTGGAATATCACTATAAAATTTGGAAGAGTGCAAATCAAGGTTATCGATGAGAGTTGTTGATCGTTAAATTGCAAAAAACATTTTGTCTTCATTGTTAACTGTCACGCTTTTTAATAATACGTTTATTTAACAATTACGATATTTAACGAACGATTCATTTGATCAAACCAAACAATTTGTCAATCTTCTTCGTATATGAATCTCACTCTAGTTCGCGTTGTAGATTTTTGGCAGCTTTTCATCACTCATTCGTTGTATTGTATATTACATTTCCGATATATACAGCACATCCTGGTGGACGTATTTCCAGTTTCAACCGGAATTATATTAAAAGACTGAATTTAAAAACCAGACTAGGATCAACTTTTTTTAAATCAGGAATTGAATCAGAAACCCCGGGCTGAAAGTTAAAAATTCTGCGAACTAAGCCACTTATCTGCATAACATATGTTAGCCACCAAAGGGCCCTAATTTACAATATTTTGCTAAAATTATCAGAGTCAATTTTTTATATATTTTTTATTGTTTTCATCCTCTGTTATACGAGTATCAATAACGTTCAAAAGTTTTCAGTCTATACAAGTTTAAATGCTGATTTCGTTTAATTTATGCCAAGCTTTTCCATTTTTGAAAGAAACTTGATAACCACTCAATATTCAATTTTCAACATTTCAGAATATAACGAAACAACACGTCTTCTATCGGCCCTAGTTGACATACTACTGATGGTAGAGATGCCAAATTGTAACTGTAATATTGCCTGATCATGCAATGGACGTTGTATCTGTTCATACATTACCTAAGTTGTTCGAGCCGGAGTGTTTTGGATCTTAGTGGTAAAGGTAACACTAAAAGTTTTTCCAGTTCATTAGCCCCTCTACCTGTTTTTGTTCAGTAGATTGGTTCTCCTAATTTTTTTTAAAGAATATATATGACTGAAGTCATAGGTATTCTTATACCCTCAAACACTAGGCGAAAAAAGTGTCTGTGTCGTTCGAGGGAAGTAGCAATAAAATTTAAATACATATTTTTTATATATTATTTATAGACAAGGCTTTAATACGGTTGATGATTAATTACATTCTAATTAGTTTAGTAAAACCATGTTTTTTTCACTTGAAAACGTGTAAAGAGAAAAAAAAACGTAGTCTTGTTTGCCCTCATCTGATGATGATGTGAAAATTTCGAAACCGGTAGGGTTATACCGTTATGTGAAGTCGAAGAAACAGTGTTTTACTAAACAAATTACATAATTTTTGTGTAATCTGTCATATTTTCAAACAAGTTTACGTTTCAACTTAAGTTGGCTGGCTGGAATAAATTTTTATGTAGCTGGATGTACCATGTATAACCATGTCACAAAATAACGTAAATAATATATCTACTAAAGTTTAAGAGTAATATTACAAAACTAATCTTGCTTTAAATCGATTGGAATACTAAGTTACATATATTCATATATTTTTCCAAATCACGACTTCCGTGACTTAGTTGTTAAGACAACTGCCTTTTAACCCGGGGGTTGCGTATTCGATTCTCATTGGTACTCGAATTAGAAAAAAGGATTGCAGACAGGTTTTCAATTAAGGTCTCTTTAATATTTTTCTGGTTGGATGGAATAGATTGCCACATGACAATAAACCCGCTAGGTTGCATTGTGTACAATGACAGTGTAATACAATACAATTCAAGAGACTTCGTGCAATATAATACATGAACTGAGTGAAGATATTTAAATATAGTATTATGCAATTTTGTTAATGTTTAAAAAAATCTGTCAATTTTTTTTTTGTAAACATAAATAGTAGAGTTAAATCGTAAATAAATATTCTACTGACTTGGCGCTACGTAAAAAATGTAATTCTGAGATAACTTAAAATAATAAAGAAAGCTGTTTAAGAGTTAACACAAATATACATACTCGTAGTTTGCGAGATATACTTAATTACCACGTTAATCATTAGACCAACGATCCTAAAATCCTCACATAAAAAGAAACACTTGTAATGTAGTGTGCAATCATTCTTTTATTGACGGTTCCAAAAAGATAACAAGTTAAACATTAAAAAAAAATGATCTCCAAATTCCCATCATCACTTTCCCTTTCAGACAATTTGATCCTTGATTAGTGCAACGTAGACTTCTATTAGGTGTACAAATAAGTTTCCGCCGTTTTTTATCAAAAATTGGGCATTTATTGTGAAAGAACGGAACCTCATGTTTTATTCGAAGTATTGCCCATCGCTTGCCACTACTTTTTCCCATCTTTCTGGCAGCATACGGATACCGCGTCGGAAAAATGATTCATCTTTTGAGGCTATCCACGAATCGACCCAATTTTTGGTATCTTCATATGATGTGAAGTGCTGCTCAGACAGGCCATGCGTCATCGATCGAAACAAGTGGAAATCAGAAGGCGCAATGTCTGGTGAATACGGCGGGTGGGGTAAAACTTCCCAATTGAGTGTTTCCAAATAGGTTTTGACCGGCGCCGCAACATGTGGACGAGCATTATCATGCAGGAGAATAATTTTGTCGTGTCTGGAGTAGCAGTGGGCGCGCTTTTCCTCGAGTGCTCGACTCAATCTCATCAATTGTGCTCGGTAGACAGCCCCAGCAATGGTTTCATTCGGTTTGAGCAACTCATAATACACGACACCAAGCTGATCCCACCAAATACACAACAAGAGTTTTTTTCCATGAATATTTGGCTTAGCTGTAGATGTTGAAGCATGGCCAGGGGTTCCCCATGATTTCTTCCTTTTTGGATTATCATAGTGGATCCATTTTTCATCACCAGTGACTATACGGTGCAGAAAACCCTTTCGTTTATGCCTGGCAAGCAGCATTTCACATGTGGAAAATCGGCGTTCAACGTTTCTCGGTGTCAGTTCATATGGAACCCAATTTCCTTGTTTTTGAATCATTCCCAATGATTTCAACCTATGTGAAATTGCTTGTTGAGTCACTCCTAATGTAAGTGCAAGTTCTTCTTGCGTTTGGCACGAATCTTGATCCAATAATACTTCCAATTCCGCGTCTTCGTACACTTTCGGCCTTCCGCTACGTTCTTTGTCTTCGATGTCAAATTCACCGTTCTTAAACTTTTGAAACCACTCACGACAACTTCTCTCACTTAAGGCAGCCTCACCATATGCTTCTACAAGCAATCGATGCGCCTCAGCTGCAGATTTCTTCAAATTGAAGAAGTAAATCAAAAGTTCCCGCAAATGACGCTTATTCGGTTCAAAACTTGACATTTTCGCACACAAAAGAATATATTATACTGCTAAAAATTCACTAATATTTCAAGGTTATATTGTTGACAGATGTTCAAACTTACGACAATGACGTTTTACATCTGACAATTTTAACCATAACTTACTGGTGGCGCCAACTTTTGTCAAACGGCGGCAACTTATTTGTACACCAATAATAGTTTAACATAGCCCTGTCGGCAAAAAAATGTTAGTCTATTGCCATTATTTATTTATTTATTTATTTGCTGTCATGTTATGTCTTCAATTCATTCTATGCGAATCATTCACTCGGCGACCATTGGGTAGCTTTCTAAACCTTTTTGATTAATTCAGGTTGTTATTTGTTGTATTTACTATTTTGTACTACTATGTTATAGTTACTCTTTCATTGTATATATATAATACAATGAATGAGTAAATACAACAAATTTTAAGTAACCATTACAAAATTATTCAACGAAGGAAAAAGGACGTTTGAATAAACAAATATTCTCAAAAAGATATTTCATCTTTCCAATAAAGTCAGCCCCTTACTGACCAACAATTTTTTTCTTGGTATATCAGTACTTACTGGTGGATTCTTTATTTTGTACTTATTGTAATAAGTTACTAAATTATTTTAACAGAACTCAATAATTATAAGTGACCCATTAAAAATTCACACCACAATTTTATTTGTAAACCTCTTTTGTCAAAATTGGCTCAAAATATAAATCGTGCCAAGTTTACTTAAATAATCCAGTATTTTATTTAAAGTAAGCCTTAAAAATAACCGTTTTTAGTGATTTTTTGTTTACCGGCCTGTGTTTTTTTTAAAACTAATTAATGTATTTTCTCTGGAAGCTGATTTAAAATGTATCGAAACTCTTAATTGATTCCTTATATTGATTTAAAACACAAGATTGATATTTCTCACAGAGATGACCACATCACAAAAGCATTCAATGTTTGATTGAGCGATCTGCACAAAGCTTCATAATCCCGGGTAGGCACAGAGACGAATTGAGACGTTTCTAAATCTAGGGTCAGAGATCATGGAAAATGGTTACTTTCTTCTGAGTAGGTGGGCTAACGTTTCATTTTATTGCCGCATCATTTTGTTTATAAATTGGTATATTCCTGTTACTAAATGACCGTCTGTATACAAAATAAATTAAAAATAAAATTCAAGTTACGAGTAACTCGATTTGACTAAGCCAAGCTGAAAGATTTTTTCCTTAAAAATCTACCTGAGGAAGTATTTTTTATTGACAATAATCGGACTGTGCATAATATAGAAGTATAGACAAGGTTATCTCTTGACATATGTAATGAAATTGTTGAGCGAGTCTAACAACATAAATATTCTGGGATGCTGGCTGAGTGATCAATGGAATCAGTCTCAACAGATCTAAGAAAGAGTAGAGATGTCACGAAGTTGCCTTTTCAAAATGCTGGATCTATTCTATACAAGGATTTTTATCTCGATTACGCATTCTGGTCACCATAAAAAATAATAGTTTTTTTTTAATTTACTGCTTTTGAAAAATGCTATCTCTCGTTGGTTGGTAAAGTTCGTAATGATGACATCTTGAAACCGATGATTTAATATAGATAAGTATTATCTATCAACAAAAAAGAGTTCTTTGGACATACATAGTATTACTATAACGAATCGGAAGATCTATAAAGGATTCTTTGTAGTTCGTATCCCTTGGTTACTCGTATAATGTGAGGAGATATACTCGTATATGACATTCGTCAACTGCTATTCTTCGTCTTCATGTGCCGTGTCCTGTCCTCCTGATGTTGGCGATCAAACTTGAGAAAATATCTCTGTTTTGAACGGCACATATAGTAACAGCTCCTTAATTGTCTTTACATGTCAATTCGAGAATGTTGCATAACCCAGTCAAGCGCCTTTTACCGATTCCACGTCGATAGTCGAATTTGTCCATCAATATTTATTTAAGGAAGTAGCATTTTTCTCCCCTCAACACCCAGATAGGCAATCTTTTGGATTTTTTTCATTTAAGAGCTTTAATTTTATACCTGCTCATTTTTATACCGTTTTGGTTATCGCGCGGAAGTGGATTTATTAATAATTCGATTGAGACTCGAATATAAGGCGACGCCCACATATTCTTCATGGTTTTAAATAAAAACCTTTGTTTATAATCGGGTCAATACAATTGTTTTAAGTACCATAACACGTATACATTTTACTTTGGTAATTTAACTCCTTTCCAGTGTTGAAAGGTGAAGTTTCAATTATAGATTCACAATTCAGTCTCTAAGTCGTTCAATGATCGAATGTTATTCATTATGAAAAATATAAAATCCTTATTTTTCTTTCCAACTGTGGAATCTTTTATTTATGAATGATTTTATTCCCTTTTGTTTAAGATTTATCTTTAATATTCCCTTAATATTCCCTTATTCCCAGGGGGCTCACTATTCCCAGGGGGCTCACTATTCCAGTGAGTTACGGGTATGGCACACCCGGGGTACCTGATGCTGGACGCTGATCAGTCCTTTAACACTTCCATCCGGTCAGCGCCCTCCCAATCCTACACCTACCTTCCTATCTTAATTCCTAGTTCATACCCTTTGGTGATCCTATACAAAATATTCCTTCTCCCCAAAACTGGTAGGGTCGCAGTGAGACACACTCTGCTGGAGGGTGTGTATCTATAAAATGCTGCGTAACGCCTAGTTGCATCCCATCGGCAACACTACCAGTAAGTCCTATCCATATGGGTAGGGCGATGGCGAGTCTCTGGCGCCAGAAAACGAGAGACAACCAGCTAAGGGAAGGAAATCCCCGACAGAAAAACCCTGGTCCTCCAGGTTGGGGGTTGGGCGTGGTGTCAACAGCTCCACCCCATAAAAAGCCTACCGTTACGAAACCTAAAAGAGATATAGCCGGACTGAGATTGCACCGACCTAGCAAACGGAAAAAGGACGATGATTTGAAAATTGCTACATGGAATGTTCTTTCTTTATACCGTGCCGGAACACTGAGAATACTTTTGGATGAACTTAGTAGATACAAAACTGACATAACAGCCCTTCAAGAGGTGAGGTGGATAGGAAAGGGAGTAATAGAAAAGCGCGACTGGACCATCTTTTACAGTTGTCATGAAAAGAATCATATATTTGGAACGGGTTTCATTGTCTCAAAGAGAGTGAAGCACCTTGTTATCGGATTTAATGCTGTGGACCATAGAATATCGCATCTGAGAATAACTGGAAAGTTCTTTAATTACAGTATAATTAATGCTCATGCCCCTACAGAGGAGAAGAGCGACATTGAGAAGGAGGAATTCTACAGTAAACTAGCAGAAACATACCAGGACTGTCCAAAACATGATATTAAGGTGGTAATTGGGGACTTTAATGCTAAGATCGGGAAAGAGTCGGTATATACCTCAGTAACTGGAAAACATAGCCTGCATACTGTGACAAGTGATAATGGTTTAAGACTTGTTGATTTTGCAGCCTCTCACAACATGATAATAGGCAGTACATGCTTCCCACGAAAGAATATACACAAGGGAACGTGGAAAACCCCGGATGGAAGAAATGTCAATCAAATAGATCACCTCTTAATTGACGCCAGGCATAGATCCAACTTAATGGATACACGAACATATCGCGGAGCAAATGTAGACTCTGACCATTACTTAGTAATAGCAAAGGTTCGATGTAGGATTTCCAATGCGAAAAAACAGAGGGGTACACGTTCAACCCGGATTAATACAGACCATTTAAAAGCACCAGAAACTGCAGAACAATTCAAAACATTGATCGGTTCAAGATTGGACGATGCCGATATGAACCTGGACCAGGATGATGTCAATACACACTGGGAGACTGTTAAATCTGTAGTCACCTCCACTGCTAATGAGGTTCTGGGAAATAGGCAGGCACCACTACGAGAAGAATGGTTTGATGCTGAATGCCAACATGCTACTAATGAAAAAAATGAAGCATATCTCAGGATGCAACAACGGCATCATACACGACAAGCTGTGCTGGAGTATAAAGAGTTAAGGAGGAAAGAGAAGAAATTGCACAGAAAGAAGAAGCGTGTATACCTGGAAAACCAAATAAAGGAAGCAGAACTGTCGCATTCACAGAATAACACCAGACTTTTCTATCGTAAAATCAACAACCAACGGAAAGAGTTTAAGCCTAGAACAACTATGTGTTATGATGGTCGGGGAAATATTTTAAACGACAGTCAAAAGGTTCTGGATCGATGGGTGGAATACTTCGACGTCCTTTTGAATGGTAACCAACGTGGAGCAACAAGCGGGAACCAACAGGTAGAATGCGACACCACTGATGTTGATGATAATGAGCCATCCCCAACCTTGGCTGAGATTTCAATTGCCATAAAGAATCTCCATAATAACAAAGCACCTGGATGTGATAATCTACCCGCTGAGGTGTTCAAGCATGGTGGCGAGGCTCTCCACAATCATATTCACAAAATCATCTGTGACATCTGGCGCTACGAAATACTACCAAATGAGTGGAATTGTGGTATAATATGTCCCCTGCTCAAAAAAGGAGACCCCATGAGTTGCTCCAATTATAGGGGTATCACCCTTTTAAATATAGCATATAAAATACTCTCAAACATTCTTTGTAATAGATTGCAGAAATACTCCGAATGCATAATTGGAAAATACCAAACTGGATTTCGTAGGGGAAGGTCAACAATAGATCAAATATTTTCACTTAGACATATATTGGAAAAGACTGTAGAGTTCAACATTGATACATACCACCTCTTCATAGACTTTAAGGCTGCCTACGACACGGTCAATAGGACAAAACTCTATGAAGCTATGGCTGAATTTAATATTCCTGTCAAACTCATTAACCTAGTCAGGCTTACAATGTCCAACGTTGAGTGCCGTGTCAGAGTGCAAAAGGATCTGTCTGAACCTCTTAAAACATTTAATGGACTTAGACAAGGAGATGCTTTGGCGTGTACGCTGTTTAATATGGCTTTGGAAAAGGCCATTAGGGATAGCGGCATACAAACAACAGGCCATATATTCAGTAAATCTGTGCAGCTCCTGGCTTATGCAGATGACATTGACATCATAGCGAGGTCGGAACATGAACTTATAAATGCCTTCCGAGCACTAGCAGCATCAGCAAAAAACCTAGGCTTGGTAGTCAATGAGACCAAAACAAAATATATGCCCGTAAATGGACGCCAAAACCCAATAAGTCTACAAATAGACAACTTTACCTTCCAAACCGTTTCTGAATTAGTGTATCTCGGTACCATGGTGACAAGTAAGAACGATGTTTCCACTGAAATAAATCGAAGATTAATAGCTGCAAACCGATGCTATTTTGGACTGCAGAGGTACATGAAATCACGACATCTCTCTAGAAAAACCAAAACTCTACTTTATAAAACACTCATCCGACCTGTGCTCACCTATGGCTCAGAATGTTGGACTCTAAGTAGAGTGGACATGAGGGCTCTAGGGACATTTGAGAGGAAGATTCTGCGCAAAATATATGGCCCCATTTGCAATAACGGAGAATGGCGTATCAGGTATAATCAGGAGCTGTACGGTCTGTATGGAGACCCTACCATAACACAAGAGATTTTAATTGGGAGACTCAGGTGGGCTGGACACGTGCAGCGAATGAGTGAGGAAGACATTCCGAGAAGGCTCTTGAATGGCACACCGGGGGGTCGAAGAAAGCCAGGAAGGCCGAAGCTTCGATGGCTGGATGGTGTCAATAGGGATGCGCAGCTCATTGGCATCCAGAACTAGCGAACAGCAGCACAGGACCGCCAGTCATGGAGGCGTGCTTTAAAGGAGGCCAAGACCCGACCTGGGTTGTAGAGCCATTGTTGATTGTTGATTGATTCCCTTAGTAGAAAGTTTTGTAATTTGCTCAGCTTTGCGCGATAAATGTAAAATCTACGAATATTTGAGGACCTTAAATAAGAGTTTTATATTTGTATAATTATGTATTAGAAACACCAAATGGCACGTTTCTGGGGCACAATGAATGTCGATCTTAAGAAACCACCAAGAGAAAATGTTTACTATGGGCAGGGTCACCTCTTCAAACCCATTGGCGAAAATATAAACAAGATCTCCGTATACACATCGCAATGTGAACTTTATTACACTTCATATTTATGATAGTATGCCGTGATAATATTTCAAAATTCATTATTAAATATTTAAAAAAAATCATTCCCATTAAAAAAATAATTCTTAATACCACGACGTATTCTAATGTTTGTTCCTTTTTTTCTGCTTGTGTATATACTCGTATATGATTTTTTTTTTAATTCGAAACTTTTGTTTGATTGTGTTGCTATGTACACTGGCTGGAACAAAGCCTTTATTATTGGTAATATATAAAATTAATTTCACAAGTTCTACCCTGCTACAAATCGCCCCCCGGTGGAAATTCCTCATCAAAGGTTATATACCCCCAAATTCCACCTTAATGATTCAATTAGCCAAACTGAGAACCAAAAAAAAGGTAAAAACTCCACCGGGAGGTTGTAAAAAGTAAAAAGCGGCGGAGAATAAAAATAACAAACCGGCGTCTCCGGACCTGTAATTTAAGATAATTTTCAACGCGGAGAGGTGTGAAGAGCGCATCGGGCAGTCTGTGGTGCATCTTTACGATGCATTAGTGGAAATATGTTTAATATATTAAAGGGAAAAAGGCGGTCAAATTCCAGGGGCGGTATCTAGGATTTATAACCCAACAAGATGATTGCAGTTCCTGAGCTGCTGAATTTTTTTTCGCAGTGTTGTTTTTTCAGTGAATCTTGAAATGCGAAGTGTTTTTTTTTGTTTTTTCACATGTTTATAAATAAAAACTATTGGTTTATTAAGTTTACAAATACTAATCGATTTTTTGACGGTGTATAATATATTCGGTCCACTTCGAAGGATTTTTAAAAGGTCGAGTCGTTCTCGTGATACAAGACCCTACATCGAAAAAACAAAACCCTAATCAAAAAAATATATTTTTTGATTTAATTAAAATATTAAAAAATAAAGCGATTCTCTAATTAAAAAAATATCAGGCTAGTTAAATTTGTGTTTCCTCAATCACATCAACAGGTAAAATGTATTTTTTTTCATATTGATATACTCGTACAATACATTTTAGCTTTGTTCATAATACACGCATATATATGTATTATATGTTACATCAAAGGTAAAATGCACAATCAAATATCAAATTTTCACAAAAAAATATGAGTCTTTAATCTAAGAACTCAATAATTGATTTGTATTTGAATGGAATGTTTTAAAGGAAAACAAGGGAATTAAATTCAAATTGCATTAAAACTAAGAATAAATTAGAGGATTAATTTATTCTGAAATGGCTAATCATTGTCACCGTGAGAATCATACTTTTTCTATCGATGATGCCAAATTCTTACATATCAGTGGTAACGGAAATAAATTGGACAGATTAGAGGCCCTAGAAATTTCTAAGTCAGTACACCGATCGGAACATCTGTTGAACAGTTATTTCCCAAAAATCTCTCCGCTCTTGGCCGAAATTGTCCCGTGCCTCCCTCAACCCCCAGCCTCCAACTATTCTAATGTTTGTTCCTTTTTTTCTGCTTGTGTATATATATGATTTTTTTTTAATTCGAGACTTTTGTTTCATTGTGTTGCTATGTACACTGGATATTGTCCCGTGCCTCCCTCAACCCCCAACCTCCAACCGTTGAAGCGTGTATATCGGTACCAGTTCGAACAGCATTTAGTCTTGTTTGCGCTCCCCTGAAGATGAAGTGAAAGCCTTGAAACCGGTAGGGTTATACCGTTACAAAAAAGTGGAATAAACAGTGTTTGATAAAAATAAATTACAATATCTTTAAACCTCCACAACGTTAATGCCTTAACTATAAACAACATTTTTAAAACAAGTTCGTTACGAATCGATCCCGAAGCCCCCGGGTTGGATGATCGGCATCTTGCCAACCAGGCCACAAAGGACGATAAATTATAAAGAAATGCATGTTTTGTTAAATTAATTTATGTAAGCTGAATAATTTTATTATGTTTTTTTATAAATTTATTAGAATTTCATATTAAAGGATTTTGTTTAACTAAAACCAAAAATGTTTAAAATTAAAATCAACAATACAACTTTGCCCATATTTTCGTTGTGTATTTTTTATTGTGTCTTAAATAGAACAACTATTATTATTTCGTTGTTTTAGATAGGGTGTGTAATCCTTAAATAGAACAACTATTATTATTTCGTTGTTTTAGATAGGGTGTGTAATCCTTAAATAGAACAACTATTATTATTTCGTTGTTTTAGATAGGGTGTGTAATCCTTAAAAGCATTCCATGTTAAGAGAAAAATAATTATAAAGTTCTGACATTAGATTAGAGTCATAACAATTCCAAATTGATAACGGTATCACTGTGTTCTATGGATTTTTATTCTACGTAATGATTCTCTGAATTAAATCCTTTGAATTAAAAGAAGTTTATCTTAAGTGATTTCTTAAGGGAATAACATATAGAAATACATGAATAACAACGGCACTAGCGCAACTTGCATATCAAAAATTATTATGGAAATTTTCTTTTTTCTTATTAACTTATTGAGAAATTATAGAAATTGCATTATTCTCAGTCTTTTATATTTCAAGCGACCTTAAAATAAAATTATAACAGTTGGAATATTTAAAACCCAAAATAATATAAAGCCTTCTTTTAAAAATTTGAATAAATACTATACGTCAATTAAAATATACTTTAGACATTCTCCATATATTTAATTTTTTTAAGCGGTACGCAGAAAGTGGAAAATATTCAACTCATAAAAACTTAAAATAGATTTTTCAATAAACATATATACGAGTATTATAAAAAAATAATAATATATTTGTTTATTGAAAAACTGTTTTCACCGACCTATTTACTCGATCAATACATTTATTTTAAACATTAAAAATCTTTAAAAAATGATGGTGCGTAGTGGTGTGCTATTGCCAATCTTGATGTATATAAATGAAGCCTGGGTATTGAAAGGGAGTGATAAGAGCAGAGAAATGCAGTAAAAATGTGTGTCATGAGCCAAACATCTGGTATTATGATGTTTGGTAGATTAAGAACTAATCGGATGAAGAGAAACCGTTTGTTAATGGTGTAACATTATGCGAAGAATTAAGAAAGAGATATTGAGATTGTTAGACAAATTGAGAGAATGAATTCAAAACAAATATATTTGTCTGGAATGATTGGAGCGCGAGGAAAGAAGGAAAGGACATGGTTAGAGAAATTTGGGAAAAGGGGGAAATACAAGAAATATGAAATACTCGTATAGGGTGGCATGTATGGATATCGAGGGGGCGAAAGTTGTGTGGATACATATCTGTCCTCTCTTCCTACCCCAAAAGCGGCATGGTATGATGGTGCACTTGTATATACTCGTCTTTTGAAAAATCGTGAAAGAATCGCTTTCGGCAACCTATTGTCTTTATTTGAGCGATTCTTATTTTTTTTTAATTTTTATTTATTTACACATGACAAGAAATATACATAATTTACGAAAAAACAACAGGTTATTTAATTTGGACACAATTTTAATGGATCTGGGTTTGTTGCCTTTCATTTGTCATGTCCCCAGTAAACTAGGCTTTTGCCTGTATCTCCCTGAGGATTTCTGGATTTACATATTTATTTTATACATTAAAAATAAACATGTTGAGGCCAACTCTTGAATTTTAAACGTTTTAGCTTATCAGCCCTTGAAATTATTTTATATTAAGAAATTTACTATGTTTACCATAATACTAGTTCGACATAGAATAAGCTAAATGAATTATCACTTTTATTTTCAATCGCGTGTACAGTGAAATAATACTAAACACGCGATTGAAACTAAAAGTACTATGCAATTCACACCGTTTCAATTAAATGTTATAAATATGACATCATATCCGTATAGAGATTGCATTGCGGATTCAACGATCATTATTTAACAATCGACACGAAGAACGTTATTTATGAATCCGTAACAATTGAAAGATTTTTCGTTATTTTTTATTTATTTATTTCAATGAGTATACAAGGACAAGAACTCAAGGTTCAAATTCAAGTTCAGCGTCCGACACTAGCGATAATTTTTAATTTCATCAGTACAATGTTAATTTTGGTGATAACCCATCATTAACCATTCTAATTATCGTTATTTTTAACTCCAAAACATACCATAATGTTTAATACTGCTGAATCAAGTAAGATTATTTTGTTTTGAATTGAAAAACAAACGTAATTTAATTATGAAAACAATTTATGTATAAATGTTTTTTTTTCTTCAATAATTCGTGGATTATTTTTTCACAGGTCCAAATCTTGTATTACATTTTCGTTGTATACAGTACAACTTGAAGTATTGACATGTAGTAATATCTTCCAATCAATTAGAAAGATGTTGAAGATGCCTTTAGAAAAAAATAGATAAGAACTCTATTTAAAAAAAATAGGGTATCATCGTCAATCGAATCCGTAACCTCTTAAGTTGGACGACAGTAATGTTACCAACTAGGTCATCTAAGTTGTTAAGAGGATTATCATATTCATGATTTTTTTAATATAATAACTTATATGTTGTTTATAGATAATATAATAATATCGGAATAACATAAACGTTTTCCCCTCAATTTCACTAAAATTCAAAACAAAAAAATCTAACTTTTTCATATTATAGTGATTCATGTTTTAGTTTTATTTATGGTTCTTAAACTCCCTAGATATGGCAATATTCTATGTTATTTATATTTTGTCAGCTTCAATCCTTTGATTGCAAAAAAAATACATAATTTTGAAGCGGGTGTTGAGTGCGACAGAAATAAATAAATATATAGTAATCGTGCGCTCAAATAATAATTGAAATTTGGCGAATTGGACACGATTTCGAAACAGTTTATTAAAATACGAAAGGAATTGAGATTTATTTTTACTAAACACTGTTTATTCCACTTTTTTGTAACGGTATAACCCTACCGGTTTCAAGGCTTTCACCTCATCTTCAGGGGAGCACAAACAAGTCTTGTTTGTGCTCCCCTGAAGATGAGGTGAAAGCCTAGGTTTGAAATCGGTAGGGTTATACCGTTACAAAAAAGTGGAATATATAGTGTTTAATAAAAATAAATTACAATGTCTTTAAACCTCCACAACGTTAATGCCTTAACTATAAACAAAGAAAGGAATTATTTCGGATATTTGGTATTCGTTACTTTACTTTTTGTGTGGAATAAGAAAACTTAATATAACAACGTATTACACTTTCATTGCATACAGCAATGCAAAGTATAAATCTCTTCCAATCAACCAGAAAAATATAAATAAAATTAAGAAAAATCGGACTGGAATCCTTTGAACGTCTGAATACCAACGGGAATGAAGTCCACAATCCGCTTGTTGGAATACTAGCGTATTATCAACCAAGCCACGGAGGTCGTCGTTATTTGTATTATATATTAAAAAAAAGTAATAGAATGTATTATTTGTTATGGATAATTAACGTTTTTTTTATAATCTTGATTTATTAAATTTTATTTGTAATCTTTTCGGCATACCTTAAAGTGTTGTATTGCACCATTGTTGTCCAACTAATCGGTTACGATTATATTATACGAGTATATCAGGTTTTTGTACAAAAAGAAAATAACGTATTTTCTGACAAAAATGAACACATTTATTAAAAAAAATACACTCCAAGTTATTGCTACACAATGTAAAAGTTTTTGCAGGATTCTTATTTTTTTATCTTTTGGGGGGTCGCAAGGTTAAAAAGGTTGAGAAACAATGTACTACACTATCTAATTTGACAAGGTGAAGTTCAAAGTTTATGAACATAGAACATAATAGATCTGAAATATTTTATTTTTTTACCTTGTATCTTTTAAGCAAATACTAAAGTCAGACGTGCTTTATGGTAAATATTATATATAGTCTATTTCTTCG
Source organism: Odontocerum albicorne (assembly GCA_949825065.1). NCBI lineage: Eukaryota > Metazoa > Arthropoda > Insecta > Trichoptera > Odontoceridae > Odontocerum > Odontocerum albicorne. The sequence goes on from OX463841.1 coordinate 11,533,789, forward strand.
TTGAACAGGATTTTAAGTCTATCAAAATAATCGTTCAAGCAGTCTAAAGGACCATAAGTAGTCGTATTTTATAATATATTATTTGAATTGTCTTAAAAATAATAGCTTGACTTTAAATTTAAAATAACGAGTTATCACGTTCGCAATGTAGTTCATACCATACGTATAAAAACTATATCCCTTTTTTTTTAATAAATTTAATTCTGTTTATATAATTTATTATTTCTTGTCATTTAAATAGCGTATAGATTTTTTGCATTTTGTTTTTGCTGATGTGCTAATTAGCTAATTAGTTTAAATTATAAAAAAAGTATTGTAATTTGTTTATCTAACATCAATTGATCTCTTTATTATCTTATATATGTTTTTGTTATACATTGAATAAAACGTAATTGATCTTGACCTAGTTGTTAAGATACTTGTTTACCGAGCCGAAGGCTGCGGATTCGATTCCCGTTGGTTATATTTTGGTTTTAAAATGGGTATCTGTCTGGTTTTTACTATAGGTCTTTTAAACATATTTTTGGTTGGTTGAAAGGTATTACCACAAGACAATAAATTGTTCAGGTTGTACGGTATAGAACGAATTGTAGTCAAATTTATTCTGAATCATGAACTAATAAAAATACCTTAGTTTTACCTATGAATAAAACGATTCACGAATAAATAGTTTTGCCTTATTTAGAATTATATTAATTCATTTCCATGTCTGGACCATCAATGATCAACTATGCTACGTATTTAGAATTATATTAATTCATTTCCATGTCTGGACCATCAATGATCAACTATGCTACGTATTTAGAATTATATTAATTCATTTCCATGTCTGGACCATCAATGATCAACTATGCTACGTATTTAGAATTATATTAATTCATTTCCATGTCTGGACCATCAATGATCAACTATGCTACGTATTTAGAATTATATTAATTCATTTCCATGTCTGGACCATCAATGATCAACTATGCTACGTATTTAGAATTATATTAATTCATTTCCATGTCTGGACCATCAATGATCAACTATGCTACGTATTTAGAATTATATTAATTCATTTCCATGTCTGGACCATCAATGATCAACTATGCTACGTGTTTTTAGTACATATGAAGCAATAGACACCCACCCTATCATTCGCATCTATTATATTTTTCTTAGGACGTCTAGTCTCGATGTTTCGAGAAAATAGCAATGGTTTTTAGTCCTGTACATCCCCCATAATCACATTCAGTGCTACTTTTTCTAAAAAAAAAACCATTTCTTATGTTCACTTTACATCTCACATATATTCGGAGTCAATTTAGTGCTCTCTAAGTAGGTCAAGGTAGATGGTGTCCCGGTGCCATCTTTTCCGAGAACCCCATTTAAAATCTTCATAAATTTACTGATGCCCAACTCTTCCATCCCCGGAACATCAAAACCAACGCCAATGAACTGTATAGTTCCTACTTACAAGGATCTATGTAATATCAAAATGTATCCAAAAGTATTATGTACTCGTAGTACGAATAACACACAATCAAATTTGAGATTGCCAGGTGACAATAAATCTGACAGGTTTCACTGTATTCAACGAAAGTATAAACATGAATATAACAGTTTTTTTCTTCTTATTTCCTTTTTTAGTTAATTTATACGAGTATTCTACATATCAAGAATTTTTAAACGTATTATGTGACCATGAATAACCTAAAAATATATATTTTATAAACTACGAACATAAACAACACTCCAGCTTAAGCCGAATGTGTAACTGTTACATATCGGAGGATTTAAAAAGATTTCTTTACAGTTCGTCTTCTCTCGGTAAGTTTTTTTTTCGTTTTCCTTACCAAATATGTTTTACGAAACATTTGCAAATATGTGGAAGAATCCAATCTAATGGCAGTAGTCAAATCATTTATATCCCTTCTTACATTTTTCCTATTAAGTAATATTTTTAATCACTCAATAATAGTGGGCTCGAGTCCACAGTTAGAGCGCTGTTGAGAAGAGTCTGCTCTCTAAACGGAGTTATATAAATTGCCCTTTTTTTATTATTAATGAGTTCCTTTTAAAGGGAGTTAGTTCCAAGCATCTGCTTTCAAAATATGGGCTTTTGAACCAGCCCTGGCCCCGTGGTCTGATTATGCTGGCGGACGTGTGAATAGGAAGACGGTCCATCCAGGGTGGGTGGTCTACTTTCATTTATCCAAGTGCACCACTCGATGGAGGGACCGTGTGAAACTGCAATTATACATTCTCGTCTCATTGTTGCTGCATTGTTACTCTCGTGGTTTTAAAAGTCAACGATGATTTATGATTCTGCGCTGTAATAAGATTGATTTTAAATTGATTGGGATTAAAATTGTTCAGCGCATTGATATCGGCGATGATAAATTATATTAACTTGTTGGAGTTAGTTGATGAAGGATAATTTGAATTATTTCAAATGATATTGTTAATAATATCCTGCGAGAGAGTCAACATATTACTTTAGAAACAGAGTTTTTTTGCTGCAGGATGTGAGTCAATAATTGTTCATAGCTATTTTATGATATTATTTTTCTTTTTTCGAGAAAATCATTAGATATTATTGTAATATCAGTAAAAAATGGCAATTAAAAAAATATTTTTATTGGACTGTCGAAACGACCTTAGTAACCTAGTATGTAAAGCGTTTGACTTCCAGCCCAGGGATTCGGATTCCATTCTCTATGTTGTCCAAAGAAGAGTTCCGGTTTAGTTTATCACGTAAATCCCTTTAACACATATAGTATTGTTTTACATTTTCGTTACATACTTACACCAGTTAATTGCCACTTACAGAAAAAAACCACCAAGTTCTATTGCTATGAAACAATTCTTTCCAACCAATCAAAGAGATATTAAACAAGTTTCAAGGAAAAATCAGCCTGGAACCCTTTTAAAAAAAATCTTGCTGACTGGAAAAATATATCATGTGATAAGTCCATCGAGCTGTACTTTGGTTATCGGAAGTGTTATGCAATACGATATATATATTTTTATTTTTTTAAATCTGTGTATGCATGATTGAAACAAAAAAATCCAAATGTTTGATATATACCTACATACCATCACGCCAGTTCCGTCTCGGGGTAGGCAGAGAGGACAGTGCGCCAAACGCTCTTATTGCGACACACATATTTTGCATCTTTAACAAAAATAAAACTTTTCATACAGTTTCCACGATATCAATGATATTTACTATTTCATTTTTTCAAAATATCTTTGACTTGGCTAATGTTTCTTTGCTCTTCCTTTATCAGATCGTTCACTTCAAATATTTAATATATGGTATTACCATATGTGTAGGTATATGGTAACACATTTATTGTATAGCCTTAATGTTCAGTTAATTTCGAAGAAATATTGATTTCCTTTAATTTTTTTTTTCATAAAATTCTCCACTAACCGGATGCTAGGGTATATTAAAATGGCTTTGAAATTTATAATAACCTACCCATCGGATTTATCATCGTACGTCACTAATAAGTAATAATTATTTAGATATCTGCCCAAACATCAGACAAGCATTACTACTGTACGTAGTATTGTAATGAAAAGTACGCATTGTAAATTTTACTTGAACCCCGGTTCAAAACATACACACATACCATCACGCCATTTCCCTTTCAGGGTAGACAGAGAGAACAAATCACCAGACTTTTCTATCTCAACGCACATCTTGAGATTCTTCCATATTCATACATATGCTCATACTCCTACGATTTTTCTGACTTTCTACGTTTTCTTCTTTCAAAATATCATTTTCTTGATCCAACGATATTTCTTTAGTCTTCCTCTCACACGCTTTCCACTCACATTTGCACTATATATTTGTTTTGTTAGTATTTCTTCCTTGATTTGTTCCACATGTCCAAACCATGTCAGACTGTTCATTTTATCTTTTTAAACACATCAACCTTTACTCTACATTCATTCCTAATCACTTCATCCTGTATTTTATCATACATATCACCCTATATATTCTACTCAATGAACGCATTTCGGCAGCATGTATTCGGCTCATATCACTCTTTTTCCATGTCCACGTTCCACTCCTATAAATCAAAGTTGATACTAAAATACTGTCATGAGCAATCATCTGTCCGGATCAAGTATATATATTTTACCTGAGTATATACATGTGATAACCTGGTCTATCCAGAAAGATCTGGTTGGTTGGAAGAGATTGTCGCCTGGCAATAAGCTCGCCAGATTGTCTAAAAACAAATGTCACCCAAATAGCACTATTGACCATAATAATAGACTGATTTTGAATAATATATTAGGTGTTTTTTTTTTTAACTTATGTGCAATTAACTTGAGGTGCATGTTTTAACTATTCAATAAAACAACTGGATTTTTTTATGTGTGTTCAATAACAAAAATTTCCTAGTGAAGATTTTATATTTTTGACATTCAGCTGTCAGTTGATGTGTCAGGACGGTGTATGTTTGGTGATTTTTTTATTTGCAACATTGGTATAAAATGTGTTTATAGGAGTAATAAGTATTTAATCTGCTTGAATATTTTATATAAAATCACAGTTCTATATCAGTTTAGAAACGTTACAACAATAAAAGATACCGTGCACGGTACGAATGAATCGTCTTGTCTATCTATAAAAATACATAGACATGTTTAAATAAATACATAAGTTTTCAAAGATTGTCAATCACTGTCCTAAAATAAAATATATAATAAACGGGTGTAATTCTTCGTGTTTTATATATCCGTGTCATCGCCAGGCCGTTTTGTATACATTATTTCTGGGAATCATTCAAATTCTCCGCCTGGCAGACATCGTTTTCTTTACATTTATTTTGTTCATAAAAATTAAGACAAGTTTTTTTTCTCTCTTATCTCAAAAATCATGCATAATTTGAATAATATTAAGTTATGTGAGTAATAATTATGTCACACGTGTAGAAACAGTTTCCTAAATGAAAATATAAAATAAATGTTGCAATTCACTCAGTGTTTTCAAACATTTTTTTTTACTAAACCTTAATTGTTTATAAGTATGAAATAAATAAACTAAAGTACTCATACATGTTTAAAATGTATTAAGTGTAAAGAAAAACGTTGATAAATTGTAAAGAATCTATTTATTCTCTATTATTGAATAATATACTATAAGTAATACATCTTAATGCATTATTTTTTTAAAGAAATTATTAACAAAAAATAAGTAAAAATCTAATTTAAACTAAGATTTTTTTTTTCAAATTTGATTCGTGATTTGGAGCAACATAATAGTTTACTCAAAATAGTATATTAGTATATTTAATAAAATTTTACAAAATAGCTGAATTTTTTAGTTTAATTTAAAACTGGACTACGATGGTTTTACACTGATATTTACAGTTCTATTTTGTATCTAGCTGGACCAATAAATAAATCTTCGTAAAAAAAGAATTTGTTAAGATAAGTACTCTTATATACTTTTAATTTATATTAATATTCTAGGATTAAACTATCATATTTGATTAAATGCTATATTATTGAATTCTAGATTTGAGAATACGATTACATTTGATTCATATGATTTTTTTATGGGAATTGTCCGAAAATACTTTGTTATCAATAGAATACATAAAATGACTAAACTGTATTACATTCAAGTTGAAATGTTATCAGAACATTTCGCAATGGTTTTTCTCAATCACTGTAATCTGTATAAAATTTAAAAAAAAATTCATTATGTGCAGTAACATCATGTATCTATGGTACTCGTATATACCATACTTGGTATTGTATTGTATGACATTATATTTTTGTTAAATACAGTATAACCTGGCGGGATTATTTCAATGTGACAATTTCTTCCAACCAATCAAAAATATGCTAAAGAAGCCTTAAGTGGAAACCAAACTAGAACTCTATTTAAAAACAAGTGGGTTTCAGCGGGATTTGAACCGTCCACCTCCGGGCTTTAAAACAGGTGTCTTACCAACTAAGCCACGGAGATTTTGGAAATATGTTGTAAAAGGTTTTAAAAAACCTTATGTCGTGTAAACACTTCACCAAATAAACAGGTATTATATTCTTTAATATGATATCCAAACAAACATAATAATAATCATATAAGTATCTTAAATAATTAATATATTTGAAGTGATACATTTCCTTCAAGTGAATTATGCCTTTAGGCTGTTTTGAAGCATCCTTTAGCCATGCGCAGATCGCTCAGTTTGGCGCACAGATGCGCAGTCCGGAGCAGTCATGGTTTGAAGCGAGTAGAGGAAGGGGCGAGGCGCAGGGTGGGGGCGATTAGAGCACCTTTTGCGCGAGATCGCCTAATAATAATGATGATAATAATGGAGCATTGTGTAATGAACGGCCCCTGGCCGAGTCACGCATGCGCAGGGCTAGATTCAGGAGAAACTGTTTCATATATAAAAATACAATATTTAAAATTATTTCTTTCATTATAAATCTGAGTACTGATTGATAAGCGTTTTATCATCTAGACTACGGTCGTCATATTTTCATATGTATGTAACATTTGAGAGAATTTAAATTGCATAAACTTAATAATGATTGTATTTATAGTATTTATTATTTTTGAGAAAGAGTTTTTTTATTGTGATATATTTGATAAATAAAAGCTAAATAAAGTGCTTACTTATGACAGGTTAAAATGCATTCGTTGTTTTAACACCACACTGAGGAAATCGACATTTCTATAAGAGCTTATTTAAACAATATTTTTTTGCAAATTATGTTAATATACTTTATTTAAGAAGCCCGAACTTTATTGACTAATATTTTTTTCTATTCAACAAATTTTTTTTATTTATTTTACACATGACAAGAAATATACACAATTTGCGAAAAAACAACAGGTAATTCAATTTGGACGCACAATTTTAATGGATCTGCGTTTGTTGCCTTTCATTTGTCGTGTCTTTAGTAAACTAGGCTTTTACCTGTATCTCACTGAGAACATATAACATGAAAAAATAAATCGACACTTCTTTCCGATTTTTTTATTAGGTACATAAGCTCCCATTGCACATCCTCATCAACCTGACAAACAGTGAATATGGAACAAATGAATCCAGAAAAACTAACAAAAAAAACATAGAGTACAAATTTGATGAGAAGGCGTGGTATGAATCGAGGGAATTATATTTTGAAAGAAGGAAACGCAGAAAGTCAGAGAATCGTAAAAGTTGTACGAGAAGAATGTGAACGGATGTGTGTCGTGATAGGAAAGTCTGGCACTATGTCCTCTCAGCCTACCTTGATAGGAAAATAACGTAGTGGTATGTATATGAGTGTATGTAATATGGAAAAACTTTTATATGTCTAATCCGACACTTTTGTAGAAGCTAGACAAAATTGATTTGCTCCAACTCATATTAGAATGTCTTTTTGACAGAAAATTTGTAATTTTATTGATTGACATTAAAATTAATGTTTTTTTTAATTGGTGGTTTTGGCCCATGTACAAAAATACTGTTACACCCAGTAAAAAAACATCTATCGTTGAAAACTGAAACTAATATTTAGTTTTTATTTTAAAAACGTTGTTTTCTCGTGCAGAACGTATCAGAGATCAAATTGTTTAAAAAAAAAATACTATTCTATTCCCTTGTTATTCTCGTATTAAAGTTGGTGGTAGATCACGTAAAAAATCAGCAAATTTCGCGTTTTAATGTACTTAACCTATTTTTTTAATGCAATGACCAAGTTTTAAGTGGAAATAACAAAACTGGCTTTCCTTATCGCTTCAGTTTGAACTGGATTATAATACCTAATATGACGACGATAAAAAAAGAGTTGCCCGAGTCCACCCCCCGCCGGAAGGTAATGGCAATGATGAGCAAAGAGCAAGCGGCGAGGAGCAAGGAGCGAGGAGCGGCAGGATAGAGCGACCACCCAGAAACACCTCTCGTCTGCCTATACCTTAATATAATTATTATTCGCGGCCAGTTATTGGTTATTACTTGCACCTTAGCAGCGCAGCTAGAACTAAACACCATTTTCAGGAAAAGTTTTTCAACAATGATCAGAATATTTCTGTGGCGTTATGGTAGAAGTTGATACGTCCGTTTTACCTTAGTTTTACAGGAGAAGCAATATTAACTTTGATAAGCTGTTAAAATCAGTACAAATAAGCATTTTTTAAGTTTTTCCAAACAATGTATATTTTGTTTGGATAATGACTGACACACCAAGTTTTGTCACAACATGCTGAGAAATATATTGGAAGAATAAACACAAAATGACAAAAAATGGACATATGAACTTCTGCCATAACGCCACAGATTTATTAGTACCATCTAACACTCTGATTGATTGGAAGAGATTGTCATTTGACAATAAACCCACCAGATTTTATTGTATACAACGAATATGGTATATTGTGTTATAGTGGAAGGCGTGGTATGAATCAAGTGAATGATATCGTGAGAGAAGGAAATGCAGAAAGACAGATGAATCAAAGGAAAGTCAGGCGCCGTGTCCTTTTTGCCTACTCAGACTATAAAGAGTTTATTATTTGAGAAATTATTTAATTTGTAAATATTAATGTACATGATATGATTAAATTGTTCTTTAAATAAATTAATTAAAGATGTGTTGTTTATAGTTAAGGCATTAACGTTGTGGAGGTTTAAAGACATTGTAATTTATTTTTATCAAACACTGTTTATTCCACTTTTTTGTAACGGTATAACCCTATCGGTTTCAAGGCTTTCACCTCATCTCCAAGGGAACACAAACAAGACTTGTTTGTGCTGATAAAAACAGTGTTTGATAAAAATAAATTACAATAAGTATAGATGACTAAGATAAGCATTTAAAAATCAATATAATTAAGAATAAAAAATGAACGTCAGTTTCATACTGAAATATTTTATTTTGTATACTCGTTAGACAAAAATCAAAAATGCATGTGATTTATTTTTCAAAATTAATCGTTGTTTTACCATCAAAAGATTTAGATAAAAAAGTTATGGTAATATTTTACTTTGTTATATACTGTTTAATTTCTTCTTTTCTATATTGTGTATCAAATAAATACAACTTTATTGATACAGTGTAACTTTTCAGATGTATTCTAAATTATTTTATCACGTAAGTTTTTTTTAAATTTTCTGGTGCATAGTCCCTTTTATTATTTAACGTATGTTCTCGTTCCCGGTGATCTTCAGCATCCGATTGTGGTCGGTCACGTGTGCTGTCTATTTTGTTATTGTGTGTTTTTGTTCTTTTCGTTTTTTTACTAGTGATCCACGGCCGCTTGGCTGTACCTGAAACCTGAATTGAGATCTTCCGGGCAAATTGCTCAATTAATGACTTTAGAAGCATCAATTCAACATATTTATTGCACCAAAGGTGTCTGCCGGGATATTCCCTTAAGGAAATATGTCAGGTGCCCTTTTTTCTTGTCTTATAGAAGGGACAGTTAAGTTATTACACTTTCGGTCCCAACTTTCGTCATCTTTAACTATAATTGTGATTATTTTGGGAAATAAAGTGGTATTATTTCGTTATGATATTGTAAAATACTGCCAACAAAATCTCGAATGAAAAATGGTTTTATTATTATTTAAGATGTAATGATAAAAAAAAAATAGAAAAACTGGACAAAGTAATATAAAATGGCTAGTTATGTTCGGAAAATAATTTATGCATAGTTTCAACATGCTAGAAAGATAAAAAATAAAAAAATGGTACGTACATACATACCAACAAGACATTTCCTTATCCTGGTAGTCAGATAGGATAGAGTGCCAGAGAGGATGGAGTACCATAGAGGATAGAGTGCCAGAGAGGATGGACTGCCAGAGAGGATAGAGTGCCACAGAGGATGGAGTGCCAGAGAGGATGGAGTGCCAGAGAGGATGGAGTGCCAGAGAGGATGGAGTGCCAGAGAGGATGGAGTGCCAGAGAGGATGGAGTGCCAGAGAGGATGGAGTGCCAGAGAGGATGGAGTGCCAGAGAGGATGGAGTGCCAGAGAGGATGGAGTGCCAGAGAGGATGGAGTGCCAGAGAGGATGGAGTGCCAGAGAGGATGGAGTGCCAGAGAGGATGGAGTGCCAGAGAGGATGGAGTGCCAGAGAGGATGGAGTGCCAGAGAGGATGGAGTGCCAGAGAGGATGGAGTGCCAGAGAGGATGGAGTGCCAGAGAGGATGGAGTGCCAGAGAGGATGGAGTGCCAGAGAGGATGGAGTGCCAGAGAGGATGGAGTGCCAGAGAGGATGGAGTGCCAGAGAGGATGGAGTGCCAGAGAGGATGGAGTGCCAGAGAGGATGGAGTGCCAGAGAGGATGGAGTGCCAGAGAGGATGGAGTGCCAGAGAGGATGGAGTGCCAGAGAGGATGGAGTGCCAGAGAGGATGGAGTGCCAGAGAGGATGGAGTGCCAGAGAGGATGGAGTGCCAGAGAGGATGGAGTGCCAGACGATGGAGTGCCAGAGAGGATGGAGTGCCAGAGAGGATGGAGTGCCAGAGAGGATGGAGTGCCAGACAGGATAGTGCGACTTTCCTATCATGATTCACTTTCTTCGCCTTTTCTTTATCCACAGATATTTTCAGTCTTCCTACAATTTCCCTGACAATTTATGTTTCGTTCTTTCAAAATATCATTCACTTCATCCGACTTTGTTTTTCTTGGCCTTCCATTCACATTTGTATTGTTAGGTTATATTTTTTTACATTCCCAAATCAACTCAGAGTTGTCTTCTTCATTTTACTCAACTCATTAACCCTAAGTTGATATTCATTCTAAATCACTTCATTCCGTTTTCTGTCATACATTATCATCCCGTGTATTCTTCTCAGTGTACTCATTTATACAATAGAAAAAAACGTATTGTAAAAATTGTAAATATACAATAATAACATTTCATCAACACGTTTAAATTAAAATCAAGATGACTTTAGAAATGTAATTTTATTTTAAAGTAATTTATTAGTATTTTCTTAATCTTCTTTGTTTTTACTCTCATAGTTTTATATGTACTCGTATTTTTTCATGAAAAAAATGTTACTCGAAGAGCGTTTTTAGAATTAATTGATGACATGTATGAAATACCACAATAAACTGAGATAAACATGGTCTGGAAGTAAAACCAGTCCATGACCCGTTGCGCCCAGAATGCCTGATTACTTACTATATCTTGTGTACTTACAATGATTGAATTTAACGTATGTTTTTAAATAAGGTAACTATTCTCTTTTACTATTTAGATTGACAGGGCTTACCATAATTACTCGTATATCATGAGTAAAACCTAAAATTACGCTTTAGTAAGAATTCACAATATTATTGCGTATTTTTACAATCGTGAGAAAATTAGTAAGCATTTTCTCTGAGACAGTGTTTTAAATTCCTGAGTTATTGTCGGCAGCGTGTTCGGGCAGCATTTACATTGTGTAAGGCTGTTTCGTGGGGCGATCTTAATAAAATGACTAGGAATTTAATAACAGGTGGGTGGCGTTTTATTTGTATATATCAGGGTTCGAAAACAATTATGTTCTTTGTTTGTAATGTGTTTTTAAAACCCAATTTAAATCTTAAAAATCTGTGATTTTTTATAAATTTCTCATATGAAAAATCGCATTTTTTAAATTAATCGCAAGAGTTTAATGCTTGGTTATTTCAAAAGTTTTTTTTGATGTTATTTAACACTAAAACCAGTTTAATACATCCGAATCTCTATGTAATGTAATCAAATATAAGTTGAAGGTATTTATTAAATTTATGAAGATATACTATACTTGACTCTTAGATCTGATACATGTTCAACCTGAAAAATGTAATTTTCAGCTATTCAAAAATTAAAGATATTCTTTTTCCTCCAAAAATAAGCTTAAATCAAATGACAACGATTTTCAATGCAAGTAGTTCAGCGTGGATTTCGAACTGACGGTATTCTACACTGTGAAGTCCAGTGCATTAATTGCATTACAGGACATTTATAAATCTTTCATATATTTTTATGACGAAATTCAACATAAAATATCTCCGGTATGGTACTGACAAAGTTGAGAATGCAACAAGATTGCCTTTAATCACTGTTTTCTGAACTGTGCAATCTAGAAATTATGACAGTCATAGTTACTAATTACTGTAATCAGAGTAATGATACTCAGTCATAAGAAAATGCATCTGATGCTGAGAAAATGCATCATTTTGGTGAGTATATTTGCAAATGCAAAAAATATATAAGAACGTATTGAATATACTCATAGTACTTTTTGAAAATAATTTATACAATCAATTATTTGTCTTCAAATATGTCTCGAATGGTATCTAAACATACTCTAACTTTAAAATATTTTAATATAATTATATTTACAAAAAGGAAAAACCCCAACTTCAATTCCTTTGAGATACTTGAGTAAATATAACGTCACTTTTTATGGGCTTGTATGGAATGATTTGTTTTGGATGAAATTTGGTTACGAAATACACTTTTGCAGGCTAGTTAATTTTCATATACTAGATTCTTGTATGCTTATTTGATATTTTAAATAAACCAAAATGTTACTATGGAGTTCTGTTTCTTTTTCCACATAATCGTTCCAGTATCCATAAAATATATTAAGAAATATTTTTAATAACATATGTGTTTAAAAATATGTATATTTACTTAAAAGTAAAACAGCTTAGACATCGTCAATTTAAGAAGATAGATATTCAGTGTAAATTTAAGTTGTGGTTTTATATTTATCTCTTACCAGGGGTAGCGGTCTTTGAAAATTGCCTCGGGGTTTTTAAAACCATTATAATTGAATGAATTGTCCTATGTCATAACAATGTTGTAATAATCTTTATGTGTCTCTTAACATCAGATATAGCATTGTTAGTGATCAGTTTGTTTTTCATTATTGATATGCCGATTTCAAAAATACTTTCAGACATCTATCCACCTCAATTTATTTAGTGGCGTTTATGAGTTGAAGTGATAAATATAACGAAAGAGCTACTTGTTGTAGCAATAAATTCAAATGATTAGCTCATAAATCGATGTTTGTCTATCCCTGGCAGAGCCTTAACAACATAATTAAAATGAACGAGTTATTAAGTGAAGTCATAATAAACATTATTTTTTTTATATTCGTATGCCAACGCAAATCTAGGATGGTGGGTAGCGGTGTCCCCTGTAAACTGCACGGTTACACGATCATACTGCTCAAGAAATATGACGGCGCACTATATATAATTCTCTGCACAGTGATATTTTTGGCAAATCAAATTTTTATTTAAAATATGACCATAATTTTCCAAAAGTTTTTTGATACTTCTTAATATATACAGAGTCTAGCAAATGTTAGGAAAGTATGGCGCACTATTCTCTCTACCTACCCCGACAGGGAAATTGTGTGATGATATGTTTAATATCTCAAAGTAGGTTTGATTATTTTTTCATATACCATCCAATTATTTGATTATATTATATTATATATACTCAATTCATCACTCCTGATGATTCGAACCTCTTTTAGTCAGAAGTCACAGCTTCAACGAAGCTTGAAAGGTTAATTTAAGTTTATTCAAACTCACATTGTTAGGTGTAACAACACAATAATTAGGATTGCAGCCAACAGGAGAGGTTATCCTTGGGCGACCACCGACATCACAACGATTAATATTTGTTAAGTAACCATCATAGCACATTTTCATGAGACTCAAATCATTTTCATATTTTTCAGTGAATTTTTATTCAATAAAAAACAAATCCCAGTATTGTCTGCGTAATTTTGTTCTTATCACATCACTGCAATCATATTGATTTAGCCAAAGTGTTCTTCCTTAACGTGCAAAATTGACAAGGGGAACAAAAAGATATAAAAAATCTATTTTTTTTTTGTTTTCGGTATCTTGAGTAGAGACGGTCTTCACGTTTCCTAACCACGTTATACATAACATACTTTGTCTCTACCGCATAAATACGTTATTCTATTTCTCACACGTTTTACATTTTCTCTCATTTCATTTTTTTCACAATTATCACCATCCATTTCGTTTGTCTACTTCCTCTTTGCTTTCCAACCATTTCAGATAATTATATTTGTTATTTAAGTCTTTCATAAACCAATCTCTCAATAAGGCTAAACGATTTTAAGATTTTTTCTTAATTGTATCTCCAACAATCAGTTCTATTTATAACAACACTCTAATAATCAGTTTCCCATTATCCGATCATTTTTCCTTCTACCGTACATTGTAAAATCATATTTTCTTCTTCAACCGCGTTATTCCTTTCTTGTTGCTCTTTTAAATGTACATGCTTCCCTTCTTTAGATTGAGGTTTTCTTTATTATAATATTTTCAATCAGAGTTTGTTAATTTATCATATCAAATGCATGTAACTAGTTGTTTGTATTGAGTTCATTGGATTCACAATTTGATTTTCTTTATCAGTATCACAATCTTACACTGAAAAACCAAACGGCAATTTATAAAAATATAACTACCATATACCATCTCTGATATGTGTAGTATGGGCGCGAATTAAGGATTCAATACTAGCAAAATATCAGCTGAGATACCTTAGGCAAATAACGAAGATTCGACTGTATTATAGATTATCTAACAATGAAGTTTTGAGAAGAGTAAACTCCTGTAGTATCAATGTTCTGGTTGGTCTGATACGTAGCTCACTTGCCAGAATACAAACTCCCAACAAATATCTTTTTTGGTAAACTGACGAAAGGCAAGAGAAAGTACGGTGAGAAGCATAATAAACGTAAGGACGTACTGTATGATACGCTTAAACACATTAATACTCAGCACAACTGAAAGCAAACAGCAACAGATAACGCTCAATGGCATAGAACTGTTGCTAATTAATTATCAGGAACCTAATGAAGAAAGAAGACGCCGACAAACTGCAAGTACTGATGCTCCTTGCCCTATATGCAACATGATATGCCTGTCACAAATTGGCATTCATAGGCATATTCGGTGGCACCAACCGTAAGTACCCTGATCTCATAATTCTGTATTTATTATATCATTATACTCTTCACAGGTGATGGGAATTCATTCATTAATTTTCCAATCTTAGGTATTGTCAGAGTTTCTCGATTTATCATACCAAATGTTTCAAAAATGTATTTTTTACTTCAAATTCATTGAAAATTATGTACAATCAATTTCAAGTTCTTTATCAGAATATTTTCCAATCCTTGTTGTTGTCAATTCCTCGTTTTATCGTAGAAAATGTATGTTCCATGCATATATTTTACTTCGAGGCGTGATTGAAAAAGAACGAATATTTTTTTTAATTTGCGTCATTTGCGTTAGGCAAGCCGAATAAAACGATTCAAGTTGTGACCAAACAAATTCTGTATTTTGCATTACAATAATGCAACGGCTCACACTTCTCTATTATTTCGTGAATTTTTTACCAAAACCTACACCGTCGAGATGCCGCAGCCACCGTATTCACCAGATATGGCTCCTGCGACTTTTTCCTGTTCCCAAAGATGCAGAAGACATTGAAAGGACAATGATTTGTGACCATAGAGGAAATAAAGGCAAAATCGCTGGGTTAACTAACGGTTATCCCAAAAAGTGTGTTCCACAAATGTCTCACGGATTGCAAAAAAACTATGGCAAAAGTATATTTTATCCTATGGGGTCTACTTTGAAGAGGAAAATCTTAATATTAATGGTTCAATAAATACTTTTTTATACAAATGAAAACTCTCGTCATTTTTTTATCAAATCTCGGGTGCGCTCATGACAAAAATAAATGTATATTTTTCCAATTATTTTTTTTATATTGACTTTCAAATAATTTTATTAACGTTAATACAAAAATTCGTTATTCTCTTATTTTTTATTACAGTGTGGTCATCTGAATCACAAAGCTCCACCAAAATATGTCGATTCACCCTTCCTCATTCAGACATCCAGGGAATAATCACGGGATCGCATTGCCCAACAGAAGGTGCTTACACAAATAGGATTTTAATTACAATAATCCGCGTCATAAATTAACCTCGAGAGCCGAGCCAAGTGGGAAGGATGATTTAGGGAAATGAAAGGAACTGATCCTTTTGATAGAAATCTTTACCGCCAGCATTGTAAGCAGGGTTCAACAACATTTTATTTGAGCTAAAAAAAACATTGAATTTTGCAAATTTTATCTAAGTTGAGAAATTGCTACAATATAAAGCAGCTTTATCGCTTTATCAACATAACCCTATTTTGGAACATATCATTTAAAGAATCCCCACTCGCCTAAGCTTCGCTCGCTTTATTTTTTTTTATCCACTTTGCACGGATTTCTCCCGTTACACAAAGAGGGTCTGCTTCTAGCGTTAGCTTATTCGTTAGGAAGAATATCAGCCAGGATTCTTCTCATACTGCTAGGCGGTACCGAGAATATATCAACAGTTTCATTCAGTTGGTTCCATATCTCTATACCACGCGTGACTGAGTGCTTAGCCATGATATTCGTCCTGTAAGTTGGTATGTAGAACAGAGGGTGATTCCTAGCACGGCTATATTTATTAGTTACATATAAACTTAGTGCTTCTAGAATCGCGGGACAGTTAAAGCGACCTTGAAAAACCTTAAGCAGGAATATCACAATGGATTCTTGCCTTCTTGTTTCGAGGCTTCTATAGTTATACACCGTGAGAAGTTCGAAATGGTGAGCATATTTTGGGTAATAGCCCTTTGTTCTGTACCATATATATCTGAGGATTTTTTTTTGTATTTGTTCTATATTGTTTTTATATTTGAGCTGATGAGGAGTCCAAACTGTAGAAGAATATTCTAATTTGGTTCTAATAAGATAATTATATAAGTTTCGAAGGATATCGGTACTCTAAAATTCTCTTGATATTCTCATTATAAAACCGAGTAGTTTCTAACTTAATAAACTGTCGGAAATCAATGTTTGCTATTTAGGTAGAATTTTCTCAGATGATATAAGAGTTATGAGGGACATCGAACGGCGTTTAGCGATAAGAAATAAAGTAAATAAGCCACTAAAATATATATACTCGAACCAAATAGGATCAAAATCTAGTTGTATTATAGTCCACAATATAATTTTAGTAACAATGTTGATGCATGGGACTGAAATGTCAACGTGCAAAAATACTGAAATAAGCTGAGTCAATGCGTGCACTCAGAAGAATATATGGGAGATACTACATGACTGAATACGAAATGAAATGATTAAATATGTATGTGAACTTAATGCTAATATGTTGAGAAATTAGAGTAAAAGAGCACTCTGAGATTGTTTGGGTACGTTGAACGAATGAATGAAGAAAGACTTACAAAATATACAGTGCTAATGTGAATGGAAAGCGTGATAGAGGAAGCGACGGTTGAGTCATGTGAATTATATTTTCAAAAAAGGAAATGTCAGAAGTAAGAGAAATCGTAGGAGATGTAAGTAGTAGGGAAACGGAGTGATAATATAGTATGTGTAACATTTTCCACCGATCGATAGAAATACTAAAAATTAAGTTACTTTAGATCATTTTGGATATAACTAGCTATTCGAGATGAAGGATGAGCTGTCAACTTTTAATTTATTTAGTTAAATACTATGTATTCCACTTCGTATAACAGTGTAACTCTACCGGTTTCAAGATTTCACTTCATCATCAGGGAGCACAAACAAAACTCCAGTCTTTATTCCTTCACAGTGTTAATGTCTTAACTATTAATAATGTACCAACTTTTATTTTTATGACTAAGTTATTTATTCGTTTATTATTTTATTATTCTCATGACAATAAAATGATATAAAGTAACCAAATTGCATATCTGGGTCATGGTCTGAAAACAGCGCTAATATTACTAGATAAAATAGAGGGTCATCGGAAAAATAAGTTCGTCTTAGTTTCAAACAATCTGTAGTAGATACGTGAAACATGCTGTCTTTTTTTGTAACATTTTTAATACAGCTTTAGAAGTTAAACTAACATAAATATTGAGAAATGTATGAAGACAACTTCTATGACCCAGGTAAAACATATGTCTTGCAGCTCGGAAGTTTCAGGTTCGATCCCCGTTGGTGCCCATTTTTTTTTAATTTACCAGTATTACTTTCTTTTCAGGATTAACATATTTCTGGCTTGTTAGAAGGTATAGTTATATTGCAATAAACTTTCCATGTTGTACTGTTTAATTCAATGAAAGTGTATTACAGTATAATGATAGCCTCCGTGAACTTGTAGGTAAGATGCTTGTCTCCCAACCAGGGAGTTGCGGTCTCGATTCCGATTTCATTCAGTCTGATTTTCTTTAACATCTTTTTGGTTGGCTGGAAAGGATTTGTAACATGGCAATAAGTCCACCTGGTTTTGTAATACAATGAAAAAAAATATGTTCTTGTGTTATAAGCACTCATCAAGTGCCATAACTAAGGCCGAGGCCACACCGAAGTGCTTCGCTTAGTGCTAAGCTAGGTGATACGTGACTAATAGACTACGTGCCTATAATAGTCACGTAGCGTGGCGTGAAGCGTGCAGTGTGGCCATTGCGATAGTATGGGGTGCGTTGGTTCGCTAGGATATGTCACCTAGCTCGCAGCGTAGCTCTAAGGACCAAGTGAGGCTCCTGCCTGTGTGGCCGAGGCCTAATAAGCGATATTATTATTTATATTTTGCATTATTATTAAGTAAAACAAACTAACAACATTAACTTCCAATCCAAAGAGGGAAATTAGTATGCTGAGATTTTATTTATTTATATATTGTCTCAAAATGATGTTATATAATTCATTAAAGAAGAAAGTTTTTCTTATTTATTTATTTATTTATGACTTTACTGCAAATACAATCTGGTGGGTTTATTGCCAGATGACAATATTTTCTAATCAACCAGATAAAATTAAATAAAACAAGTTACATGGTCGAAAAAAATATTCAAATTATTACTCATATTTATGATATTTATGGATACATATTAAAGTAAAAGTGAGATATTATCAGTCAAAGGAAAAGGAAGGAACGATGGAGAGGAAAGAAAAATCAGAAATGAAACATACTGATATGAAATGAAGAAGTTTTCAGTCGCTTCTTAAAGCATGCTAAGGACGAAGCGAGTCTAACATTGGTTTGTAACTGATTACAGAGTCTCATTGCGTGAACAGTAAAGGATGAGGCAAAAAAAAGAAAAATGGTGAATTGGGAAAGCCAATAAACAATCTCTGTCTGAGCGTAGTGCAAGTCCATTATCGGAAAGACGCTCAAAATTTTCAGCGAGATAAGAGAGGGCGGCTGACAGTAAAGGATATTTATTCTTGTTTCATTATGTTTTTCCATATTAGTTGTAGTATAGTGAATGACGATTATCTCTGTTCAGCACTGCTTACGAGTATATTGTCTCCATCTTGCGCGGTTTTCAACTTTTTTGCAGTATTCTCGTAGTCAGCAATTAGCCTTTATCTTGACCAGACCACGGTTTCGTGTGCAACTTTTAAAACTCTTGGCAAAGTTAATTATCTTTTTTGTGGTATATTGTATTGTAATACACTATCATTGTATTTAGAGGGATTATGATCACGTCACAATCTCTTCCAGCCAATCAGAAAATAGTTTAAAAAACCTTAAGTGAAAACCAGGTTGGAACCTTTATTTTTTTCCAACGTGAATTGCACCCACAACACCTGAGTTCGAAGACAAGCGTCTTATCAACTATGCTATGGAGGTAATTTACTAGACTTTAATGTATAAATTGAGATTAAATGACTATTCTGAATCTTCATAGAAGTCGGATTGTTTATATAACATACTTACTCTAGACCACTTATACAGAGATGCGATGATATTATTTAAGTAAACACTGTTTTCCGTCTCTGGAAGAGTGGTTGAGCACCAAGCATGGCAAATATTTACTGGGTACGGAGTCAGCCCGTAACATGCATGAAATGAGGAATTCCTCCAGAAAGCCTTGCGGTTTCCTCGCCCTGCCGGCCCGGGCACGCCCTGATACTGCAATATCCTTTCACACAGGATCTCTTCCACGGTTCTGGCTGCACAAGTCAGGGAAGGTCCAGGACTTTTAAACTTAGAGTTCCAAGACTATAAATAAAATTGAGAACTGTTTAATTTGTCTTATAAAAAAGTGATTGATCATGGACTTGAACGCAGAAGACATTTTGTTCAAAATCCACGAATTATAATTTCTGAACATTTTTTAAAAAACATTTTTTACTTGGTTAAAAAACCTTTCTGTATTAATTAGGTTTGGTTTATAAGTTAGTTTTGCAAGGGTCATATTGCGAATTGAATATTGAACTCAAATAATCTAGAGATTCATAAAAATTGTATGATGTCAATTAATTAATTTTTCATCACATGTAAAAAAATGGCCTGGTGGTAATACACTTGTCTGTCGATCCGGAGGTTGCGGGTTCGATCCCCGCTGGAACCCAGATTTCTTTAAATAGTATTCCAATATGGTTAACACTTTGGGCCTATAAAAACATATTTCTGGTTGGTTGGAAGGGATTGTCACATGGCAATAAACTTGCCAGGTTAAAAAAAAATGTACGATCCACACACGATATATTTTGATTTTGTTACCCAATTGTATTTATAAAATTATTTTTTTTAATTCTTTTGTGTACTTTATGTCGCTAAATGGAGGAAATGGCTTAGTGAGAGACTCGGTTTTCTTAACCTGCCTTATCGAGTTTTGTATCCTCCGTCATTATTAAGTTGTAATAAACTAAATATCTGTGAAAATGTCAGAAATATTATTCATAACGATCTGGTGGATGATAAATTTGTCATGTACATCTCATTTTTTCATCTCCCATTCAGTCTTCATTCCCCTTGAATTAAAAAAATGGTCATTACGAGTAGCCTTTTAAAAAATATAAAAAAAGGTATCTTGAAGTCATTTATATTTTATCACGAAACACAAGTAACCTCTTTATTTATACTTTAAGTCTTGTTTTTTTTATCGCTTTGGTCATATTACAAGAAGATTCATGGTCATATTACAAGAAGATTCATGGTCATATTACAAGAAGATTCATTAAATTTGGTCATATTACACGAAGATTAATTGACAGTAGGAAAAGGTTCCATTTAAGTAAGAATTTAGAAAAGTTAAAACGATTACAAAAAAATTATGCAGAAATATTCAAAAGTCCGCCAATATTGTTGAATTAGTACCAACATAACAAGCAATTTAATCGTCAATATAAAATACATCAATAAAATCAAATAAATTTGGACCAGGTATGAATTTTATATGAGATCGTTTAACGATTATCTTTTAAAAAAAATATGGATAACTTCAGATAAAAGCTCCGTAAATAAGAACCAGGTTATGACAAAAAATAATCGACAATTTACTGTATAGATACGATACTTCTTTATGATTTTTCCACTGATGTGTGTAAACGTATACGATTAGCTAAAATATAATAAAACTCAGTTTTATATTAGCGAACATTTCTTTATACTAGTAATTATTTAGTGAAATATTTGAAATATGAAAAATTTAAAAACTTTTGTTTTGATTTTCACGCCAGCCACTGGAGAAAATTAAGGATTTTTAAAAGGGTTGAGCACACACAAAGGACTGCTATCGTCAGACTGCTGCCGATGACAGAACATATTCTGAGCTTCCATCATTTCGATTAGCTTCTCGACAATCATTCCTTTTCCTAGAAAGTCATCTGTGGCTTTACACTAAGGAAATAATCTTTGTTGACATACGAGTGTATAAACGTAAAGCAATCAGCGGCCATTTATATTTTAGAAACGTATTAATTCCGCTCCAACTTAGTTTTTTGGTATCATATTTGACGGGAGTATAAGAGATATACTTATAAAATCATATATATTATACAAGTAATCGGTATTTCTTCTATAGTAGAAGAGTCTCACGATTAAGTCTTGAGTTGTAACTAGAAAAACATAAAATCGCTTCTAAAACACAGACAATCAAAAAAAAAGATGAGATAAATCTTAATATTTTCGTATGAAAAGTATCACGAATATTTTAGAGCATCTGGCAAAAGCATGGGCTAATTGGTCTATATTCAAAATAACCAAATTCCATTTAGTTGTCTCTAGTGTTCAGCGTAGCACTTATGGAGGAGACATATGGACGATGAAAAAGAAGGAAAGAAGGAATTATAGATGCATTCGATATGTGGTGTTGGAGGTGGATGTTGCGTACCCCATTGACCGCAAGACACGTGAATGTCTCAAGCATTAGATATTACCGAAATACTTTTGACAACACGTTGAAAAGAATCATAACATATTTTGGGCATATTGCTAGAAATAATTATTAAAATATGGAAAAGCTGGTGATCACAGGGATAGTTGAAGGAATCTTAGCAAGAGGAATGTCTTACGAGATATATGGATCAAATAAAGTAACATGGCCTACTTTAGAACGGATAGCAAGGTACGCATTTATAAGACCTGTGTGCGACCTATCTTCACATATGGCATCGAAGCGAGGGACACTGTCAGGACAAAAATTATGCTAAGGACAACAGAAATGAGAACTCTTCGGAAGACTTTGCGTGATCGTGTAAGGAACACCACACTCCGAGAGGTCTGTGAGGTCCAAGATGTGGTCAGATGGGGATGACAGCGTCAACGATACTGGTACCAACATGTACAGAGAATGAATTCCACAAGAATTCCATACATAGCTCTGCATGGGGTGCCGGATGGACGGCGTCCACCAGGGAGACCCCCGAAATGATGGAGAGATAGCTGGAGCTCAGCATCACAGGAAGACAATCCTGCAGTAACAGACTCCTGAGTCTATAGAAAGTTTAAGAAGAAGAAGAAGGTCTACTTTAAGCCCTGCATTCAAGATATCCCAGAACCGGGAGGAACGGAGATAGGTGGTGCGCCGAGCTCGAGACATAGCAAAGGACCACAACGGTCAGTATTAAGCACGCGTTGAAGGAGGTGGAATGTATTTCTTCCTTCTAGGGTTTTGGATTCGATTTCTAATTTAGATCAAATAACACAGTACCAGTCTGCTTCTTTACATAGTCATGTAATCTATGCTGTATAGAATGAAAATTTAATATTATCTGTAATACGCAACTAGGACTAACGAATAAAACTGTACAATAGTCAACCGGAGGATATTATCATACGGTGGTTACACCGAAGAAGTAATCGAATAAGAGGAGGAAATAGACCAAGTTGGGTAAGGATTTCAATAAGAAGTATTGAAAAGTGTGTGCGGAAAAGCTTGTAGATAGCCTTGTATGTTTACAACTGGACAATGAAATGTGATTTAACATACAATATTATAATAAGCTTCGTATTGTGACACCAGCTACCGTAAAGTAATCAAGCCTTCGGATTTAGCACCCCAGGAATAGACAAAGAACTCATGATTCGTCATCACATATGTTCAAAATAGACGTCTCGATGGTCTAGTTTGTAAGGTGCTTGTCTCCCAAGCCGGAGGTTGCGGTTTCGATTCCCGTTGGAACTCAGATTTTTTTCAAAAAAATAATTATTGTCTTCTTTCACTTAAGGCATCTTTAACATCTTTCTGGTTAGTTGGAAGATATTGCAATGGTAATAAACCCGCTAGGTTATACTGCATATAACGAAAGTGTAACATAATACAATAGCAGCACGTGAAGAAGCAACAATACTCGTCCACGTCTAGTGTTTCTGAGTATTGTTACCAGACGAAGTCTTTTACTAGACCAGTGTCCATTTTTTCGAGTATCATCGGGAATCATACTTGAAACTCCTGGATGTAAATAAAAAAAAGTCTTGACAATGAGATCACGGATATCGTGAATAAACTAAGAAAAGGTTATCGGATTAAATTAATTTAGTTTAGTGCGAAGATACAATATATTTGCTGTGACTTTAATTTAGAATCTTTCGCATATTTATATTCGTTTCAATGTTCCTAACTTTACGCATAATTTTTAACAAACCCACAAAAAACAAATATCTTAACCAAAGAGCTAATAATAATGAACGGAGGTTTAACATAGCGCCGTCAGGAGAGCAAACTTTAATCAAAGGCACTCGGGATTTGAACTCACTATTTTGGACAGATAGAAAATATTATGAAATAAATATACATAAGTTGGGTAGGCAAGTAGTGGTCGCGGTCATTAAATTAGGGTTTTCCCTGCATCAACATATATTTAGAAAAAAAAACATAATGGGTTAAAAAACTCGCAGAAAACTTACCAAGGGAAAACAAGCCATGAAGAAACCTTTGCAAATCTTCCGATATGTGAGAGTAACACATTCGGCTTTAGGTGTGGTGTAGTAATTGATGTGTGGAGTGTTCATATGACATCTTTAATTTTGATAAGACCTCTCAAAAATGGTTATCTTCAAGTATTTTCTAAAGCTTTACATGCCACTCGTATTTTAACTCTAGGAGATAGACCATTCCATGCCACAGGATCAGCAATGGCAAAAGCTCTATCAAAATACCATATTTGATCGATTTCGAACGATATCCAAGATCTTCAATATTTTGTAAATTTCCCACTGAAAAATGTGAATCCTTGAAAATAAAACATTGAACTTATCGTCTTTCAAAGGTGATATAAACTTGACAGCCATCGCTAATCATGATTAGTCAGGAAAAAGTGCATTTCAAGAATCCCATCTCTTCGGAATTGAATAAATTCATGTTGAGATAAACAAAGATAGTGATATCGATTGTTTCCAGGGTTTCAATCTCACACGATGTGATGTTACAGGTTTTTGTAAGGCATAAGAAAAAAGCGTCAGAAGCGACAGAAGAAAAGCATTCGCGTTGAGAGATGTTATCTGGGGACGTCAGCGCTGACCGCGTCACCAGACAATGTTTGCGGGACGCAAGCTGCATCCCAATTGGCAAGGCTTAACCCTTCTCTTCTCTGTGTACCGTTATGAAATATTAGCAAACATTATTTTTAAATTAGCAGACGAGTTGGATCAGTGATTGGGGTTAGGGGGCTTACATCATAACTGAGATATGTGATCAAGTGTCGGGAACGGATTGATTTCAAACTCTGTCTTTTTGTATTCAAGTCCTTTAATGGGATATTTTAATCAGTGTCTGAGAGATGTCCCTTTGGAGAGAAATAGAACTTTGAGCCCCCCTTTCGTCATCTCCAAAAAAAATAATTATTTCGAATCAATCCAATAAGGTGGGGTATTTTATTTATTTTACACATGACAAGAAGCATAGTTTCTAGTTGCCTAGAGTAAGAGTTATAAATCGTCCAGCATTCGGAGCCATAGAGGAGTGCGGGTCTGACAATCGTTTGGTATACTTTTCCTTTTAACTTTACTGGCATTTTCGGATCACATAGAACTCCCGTCATTGATCTAAACTTCATCCATCCCACACTAATTCTATGTGTTACATCTGCTGCACATCCTCCATCGATATGGATGAGTGACCCAAGATACTTAAAGGAGTCACAATTTGGTAATGTTTCTCCATCCATTTGCATTACGGGAGTGACAGCATTTGTGTTTTCGAACGGTAGGTACAGATACTCTGTTTTCTTTCTGCTCAGTCTTAATCCATTGTCCTCCAAGATTCTTCTCCACCTTTCCGGACTATTTTGCAGGTCTTCATGTTTTTCACTTATTAATACAATATTGTCTGCAAATAGTAGGATCTTTAGGAGACTGTTCATTTCCTGGTTAGTTAAATAGTCAATGACTAAGATGAACAGTAGTGGACTGAGTACCGATCCTTGATGTACCCCCACCTTTACAAGAAATTCTGGTGCAGTTCCCGAAGTGCACCTCACTTGCGTTGTCACGTTATCATACAGGTCCTGGATGGCAAGTACATACTTTTCTGGTACACTATGCGCTCTAAGTGCTGCCCAAATTAGGCTTCTAGGGACCCTGTCAAATACCTTTTCAAGATCGATGAAGATCATATGAAGGTCTTTCTTGGCATCACGGTGTTTTTCGACAAGGAGTCTAACGGTTTAAATGGCGTCTACTGTTGATTTTCCCGATACGAAGCCACACTGGTTGTCATGTATTTCCACCAAATTCCTGATTCTCGAGTTTATAATTCGCTCATAGATTTTCATAGGGTGGGATATTAGCTTGATGCCACTATAGTTGTCGCATTTCCTGGAGTCTCCTTTGTTTTTGTAGAAGGGAAGGAAAAAGTTTCTTCGGAATTCATCTGGCATTGGGGATCCGGCCAATATTTTATTAAAGAGCTTACTCAGCCAATTCTGTCCCCATTCACCAGAGGGATATACGGGAAATTATAAGTCTTGTAAAAAAACTGGATGTAGTATTTAGTTGTAACTTAGGTTATACTTAATTTTGTCAAATCAAACTTCTAGCATCGTTTATTTGTGTTTGGTTATGTATCTTGTAGGTGTAAGTTAGTTGTTTCAGAACAGGCAATATGCCTAGTGGGACAGCTTATCTTTTATCGAGTAGAGTAAAAAAAAGAACCGCTTAGTTATCAAGGTCTTCATTATCAAACCAAAGTCATCATTAAAAAGTTAATCATATCACCTACTATTTAAAAAAATCGACATTTTCAGATAGGGAAGAGAGATCCATGGCACCAAACATTGTCATGTACGGCAACTCATGGCATCCGACCTTCACAAAGATCACTAATTAATGGAAGAATGTTTGGGATTCCACACCCTAGGAGAGGTTTACCTTTAACTAAAAAACTTTGTCTTCGTAAAAGAAAAACTTTCATTTTTACCTATGATTGGTGTGTAACTATAGAAGCTTCGAAACAAGAAGGCAAGAATTCATTGCGATATTCCTATTAAAGGTTTTTCAATGTTGTTTTAACTGTCCCACGATACTAGAAGCATTAAGTATATATGTCCCTAATAAATATACCTGTGCAAGGAATCACCCTATGTTCTACTAGTACATACCAACTTACTGAACGAATATCATGGATAAACACTCAGTCACGCGTGGTATAGATATATTAATTCAACTGAGTGCCACCGTGAATATATTTCTCGGCACCGCCTAGCAGTATGAGAAGAACCCTGGCTGATATTTTCTTTACGAATAAACTTACTAGAAGCAGACCCTTTTTGCGTAACAGGATAAATTCGTGCAAAGTGGATAAAAAAATACTGTTGAATTCTTGATGGATAGCGTGAAATATCGCTTTTCGACAATATCTTTTATTTAGATCGACGTGACGTCCTTTATTTAAAAAAAACTGTGTTACGATCAACTGGAAGATGGGTGCTTATATTTGAGATAAGTGGCTACAAATCCTGCTGGTAATAATAATAAAAGGACGTTTACAAAGCAATCTTCGCTCAAGGGCGCTTTAACTAGGATCAAAGACCACATTGGATAAAGTCAAGATGATCACATGCACATATTACATTTTTAATTAGTTTAATGAACTAAAGGCAGAGGCTTTTATAATTCAAAAACCCTCCACCGTCATTTTGCCGCCTCATTTCTTGGACGAAATATTTTTTAATATTATTTCGAGTATCCTAGGTATGCACATTGTCAGTATTAGAACTTATGCATATTGCACACTTTTCATCTATTTTTGACGTCCCAGTTTTGATATTTCCTTCATTAGTGATCAAATTACGTAAAAGATTATTTATGAAGATGTATATTATATTTATATACATAGAGACCACCACGTCAGGTCCCTTTTAGGGTAAGCAGATATGACAGATCTCCACGCTTTTCTATCCATTGTCCCGACTCTCGCTCTGTCCACATTCATACATCTGTTGCATATATGCTCTCCTGTTTCTAATACTCCTAACCTTTTTCTTAATTCAATTTTCTTCGACTATCGCCTTCCACTCTTTACTAGGTCTACCTCTTCCTAGCTCATCATTAATTTCAAATATTAATAATTGTTCCCAAAGTCTCTCGCAACTCATTCTGTATCGACAAACTATTTATCATAAATATTTGTTTCTTAATTCTACTTATGGCATTTATTGCTAACAAAAAGTTGTCCTTTATTTGATCATTATTACTCTATCAAATATTATAATACGAGATATTCTATGCAAAGTACACATTTCTACAGCATTTATTTGGCTCTTGCCATTAATTTTCAGTGCACAGGCTTCTTGCTTCCATACATCAATATTATCACTAGTACACCACTGTACACAATTGTTTTTAAAGATTCTTAATGTTTAAAATTAATGTATAAATTCAGGACCGATCGAGTAAATAAGTCGGTAAAAGTTTTTCTAAGATTTTGCAAATTATTTATAGGCAACAACAGTTCCAAATGCACCATTGACCTTTTTACCTGTAGCAACACGCTTCATTAAAAAAATCTCTATCGATGATTTATAGGCAATAATAGTTCCAAATGCCCCATTGACCGTATTACATTCCTCGACTTATCTCATATTTCATTATTCACCCATTCATTGCAATTATTCACAGAACCATATTTTGCATTAACCGTTCTACATTTATTCCTGCAATAATGTTGTCTACTTTTTTAAGTGGATTTGACATAAAAAAATATTTCTAGACCCTTTAAAATATATCTAAATTTCTTGATTTCTTTATGTTTTAATAATTTAATTTTATCTAATTCCATTATTACATTTTTTCTTTTCGGTTTCGTTGTAAAAGGGTTAACAGATCGATCCAACAGAGGAACGAGTATGTAAAGCTGAATTTTTCAGATGTTCACGGAAGATATGATGCATGTCTCTTAAATTCACTGTGATTAATTTATAGTCTCAGAGCGTAGCCAGCACGGGATTAAGTTCCATCGTAGAGGAATGCTAACAAAAAGAGATATTTACAAAAATGACCTCATGTCTACGTCGACTCATACAACGTTTGTGAGAGAAATAAGCTCATTGACTGACTATGGTTGTTTATGAATGATTGATGGAGAACTTGTGACAGAAAGTTACTGATTTTAAAAAAATTATATGAACATCACATTTACTTACATAGGAGAAACATTGCTTGTTTATTTAATAAGGCAGGATATTTTGTTATAAGTAAGAAACAAAGAAGAAAAAAAGGTACTCACACATAAAGTACGAGTATACACATAGTCACTTTGTGTTCCTTGTGAGCTATGTTTGACATAAATGTCAAATTTTCCATCTTTTCTATCCAAGTACACAACTTTTGTCCGCATTCATACACATCGTTATGCACAATATTTTTCTATTCATACTTTTCCCTTTTTTTCTTCCTTCAAAATCTGGCTAGGCCTTTAAAAATAAATCATAATCACATCATTAAAATATATGGAATAGAGCCATATGTAAACTCCATACTCTTTGTAATAAAATTGTAGCAAAAATATGTTTTGAACTCGCTCAAGTATCAGATAATTCACGATTCTTCTCGGATTCCATATGATTGAGTCGTATATCTAGGTCGGGTGATAAGATATCTATTTTCTAGGTGTCCTTAAATCCCTACTTAGGCTGTCCCTGTTTCGTAGTTTGCTTTACAGGAAAAATGGAACTACAATTTATTTATTTATTTATTTACACTTTTATTGCAAATACAATCTGGCTGGCTTATTGCTAGGCGGCAATCTCTTCCAACCAACCAGACAAAAGTAAATAAAGCAAGTTACGTGGTCGTATAAATCATTCAAATGACTATCCATCCCCACGAAATCCATAAACATATACGTGAGCACATGCCCATGAACCCCACAAAGACGGACAATCACCCGAACATTATTTTTCATATAAAGTGAGATTTCATCAATCAGAAGGAAATGAAGGGATGGTGGAGAGGAAATGAAAAGAAAAATTAGGAATGAAACACGTTATTTTACTGACTAGAAATTAAGAGTTTTTTCAGTTGCTTCTTAAAGCATGCCAAGGACGGAGCGAGTCTTATATTGGTTTGTAACTGATCCCAGAGTCTCACTGCATGGACAGTAAATGACGACGTAAAGAAAGAGCAGTCGAACAATCGAGCAGTATTGTGACATATTTTTTAACCGCACAGGCTGATTTATTCAAACTTCTGTCTGGCGGACATACTTTCAGGATAAACTCTCAGCCAATGAACTATATAAAAAGTTGAAGAAGTTAATGATTAATGTAAAACGAAGAATTTTTTTCAAATTTAGTAGTTTTTAGGAAAAAATGCTTGTTTATTATTAATATGAAAATTAGAATAATTATTTATTGCATTTATTAAAAAAAAAAAAGGTTAAGGACGTGGTTATAAACAGTGTTTTCTTTTAAAATTTTCTTTACACTTAAATTTTATAAACATATTTTTTTTTAATTTAAAAAAATTAAATATTTGAGATTTTATTTGAATGGCGATGACCTAAAGAATTGACGGAATATAATTATGTACACAACGAAATAATAGCGCATTCAAGCGTCCTCTCTATGGAATCCAGTAAAGAAAATGTCATAACAAATTCGTGGAATGCTTACACCGAATTCTTCATAGCGGATACACGCGAAGAATTCTACAAAGAGTATCTACCTGTCTGCTTCCTAAGCGACCCACCCTCCGTGTCGCTCTTGAGAGACGTGGACATTTTCCCTCGATGACTCGCATAGCTGAGGGTTGACTGTGAATTCTCCACTCAACTATTTCAAACTCCTTCTTTACTCATTTTGAAAGAATTTTAAAAAAAATACGGTATTTGCAGATTAAGTCCTTTGGTAAAAACGTTATTTTACCTATTTAAAATAGGGATGATTTTTGCAAATCCATTGAAACAAAATTATCAAAGTAGAATTATGAAACAATGGTTAAATATTATTTATTTTTAAAGGTGAGTCTTATATAGATGATATAGCAAAAAAATTTCATCATTTTCATTATTACGCCATGTCCCTATTGGAATAGGCAGAGAAAACAGATTGCCACTTCATTCTATTCTGGTACACATCTTTCGTTTCTACCACGTCCAAGTCGTCGTTGGTGGGCCTCATAGTCGAGAACCTTTTCGTCATTTCAACGTCAATTCAGTTGGAAAGCAAAGCTGGATTGGGGAGTAATGTTTTTATGAGTGATGTTGCGCACTAGCAAAATCCCATTACTGTACTGGATCCGATGGAAGGTCGATATGAGACGATCGGGGCATATCGATATTTTTTTTCTCTTTTTTTTTTGTAGAATAAATATGACCGAAGTCATAGGTATCCTTATATCCCGAATTCGAGGGGATAACCACAACGCGAGGTTCAAACCGACGCATGGAAGTTCAGTGCGTTAACGTGCGACGACATACCTCATCATGCATACACTCCTGTTATTGCAATAATGTTTTGAAATAGAGAATTTTAGAGAAAAGATATTCACACCTATTTTGATATAATTGCATATTCATTGTCTATTTTGTTTTTATTTCTCAAATTGAAAAAAATTATATCAAATATTGATTTTAACTCTGTTTTAAATATGATTAAAAACTGAATTTATCTAAACACAAAATGGCACAATACAAAAAGAATGTTGATCAACAAAAGATCTGTGTGTGAGGTATTAAACTCACTATTATTTTTATAACAAATATAACTGCTGTAGGTGCATAGCATGAAAAACAATGCCGTCCCATGAAGCTATTTCTATGGCATGGATTCGCAATCTATGGTATTCGAATCTTGACAGAAATAGGAAAAAAATAAATTATACAATGAAAAGTCTTTTTGAAAAATTGATACATTAAGACTAAAGTTTAACGAGTTTATTAACTAAATTTCCTCTTTACCTATTTTTATACATACCTACTACCTACATACTATCACACCTGTTCCTTGTCGAGGTAGGCAGATGTGATGGAGTACCAGACTTTTTTACATTCATAAACCTTATTATACTCGTATAACTAGTACGATTTTTCTGACATTCCTACGTTTCTTTCTTACAGAATATTACTTATTTGATCCAACCACACTTTTCTTGGTCTTTCTCTCAAACGTCTCCCACTCACATTTGCATTATATAGTCGTTTTGCTAGTTTTTATTGATTAATTTATTCATCGTGGCCAAACCACTTCAAAATACTCTTTTTCATCTTACTCAACAGATCAGTCTTGAATTCATTAATCTTTTATCACTTCGTTCCATATACTGTCATACATTGTCCCCCCATGTATTATTGTAAGTGCACGAATTTCTACAACATATTCGTATATTTCAACAGCAGTGACTCCACAATTCACTCCGATACATCAAAGTTGGTTCAAAAATACTGTTGTGAACTATCATTTTAGAACATTTTGAAGCTGTCCGATCTGAGAACATATATTTTAATGCATTATTGACTTTGTTTCATATCACTACATGCCGTTTGATATTCCTCGTAATGTTTCCATTATCTGAAAAACACTATCTAAATAGCTGAATTCTTCAATATGCGCATGTATTTCATAACTCATCCATATATCGCATTCACTTTTCTATCACCATTACTCAAGATTTCGCAGCCAGCATTCTCAGATCTTTCTCTTTATATCTCTCATACAATTTACTTATACTCTGTAATTCATCCTCATTATTTTCTAACACTATCACGTCATTAGCATACAGCAAGCCACATACATTTCCATTCGTCATTTGTATGCCACTTATTGCCCTATATAGGTCCTTCCCACATAAACCAATATGAATATTAAACTACCTGGGTAGCATAACACATCCTTGTTTTACTCCCTTTGAAATTTTAAATCACCCAGTCAAGAAACTATTCACTATAAAACATGCTCAAGTTTCAGTTTAAAGTGACGCAATCCAGTGTTATGATTTAGATACAACATTATCTTTCGTAAGCTTAAAGCTCTTATTTATAAGTAAGTTGTCAGATAGTTTATGTTCACTTGAGTCCAACGAATAATTTTAAGGTACATATGTCTTGGGAATATATATCATATTTTTTGTAATTAAATGACTTTAAATCAAATTGTGATTCAATAAATAATTTGTTTTATAATATCATTTCATGGTTTATGTCCGTGCATTGATTTACCAATGAAAAATACATTCATCCAAGTTTATATCACCTGCATATTTGTATATAATTGAATTAGTTTGAACATAAAAGTTTGCCAACAGCTTGTCTATGGCATCCAGTCGGGAAAATGTGATTACAGAATCTCGGAATGCCTCTAACGGAATTCTCTATGGTGAGCTTACACGAAGAATTTCACAGAAGAGTCGCAACCGCTACCCGTGTTTCTGGCTGCTAGCACAAACCAAGAAGGTCTTGCCCCAGATCGTCTGCATAACTGGAAATTCTCAACAAATTCTTTTTTTTTCTGTTTCTAACATATCATTCAACGGTCTGAAGATAATTAAATTTTCTAAGAGGGACGTTAATTATGTTGAAATTATTTTTGCTTCGCATAATTGGCATATTTTAAATGAAAAATTAATACGTTGCAGATTAAATATATTTATATGATGCATTTAGATAAAAAAGACCTTATCAAAAATATTTTGAGAAAATATTAATGACGTGTTTTTTAATTCGTTTGGTAAAATTACAAAAAAATATCTACGTACATGTATGCTTCTTAGTCACATTTAACAGTTTTTGTGCTTTTCTCAATTTTTTATTTAATAATTATTTTGCTTTAATTCCATGATAATTATTTCAAATAAATTTTACATTATGGGAATTAATCGGTAATTCATTGACTACCATATTTTAAAAGAGACATTTTAAAGCATTTTATGAATTCAACAAATTAAAAAAAACGCTATTGATCAAAGTAATAATATAGTGTACAAATATTTGCCAAGGCTGCCTACCTACGAGTATATACACATTTACGAGTATATCTTAACTAATCTTATTTATTTGTTGTAATTTATGAACTTACTTAATTTTATTTTCCTACGTGTCATTAACATATAATACAATTTAGAAAATGTTGTGCAGAATTTTAGTTGATCAATTACAGTTGAAGAATTATCTGTTGAGAAAATGTTGAGTAGAATTATAAATTATTATACTGATAAAAAAATAAAACATGTTTTGTGACATGCATATCATTTTTTAGTTACACGGATAAACAATAATTAAATGGATTTTTATAAGGAGTTTGGTATCAATACCAGGAATTGACGAATGAATAAATAATTTTCTGACCACATAATTTATTTAACATGGTGATTACAAAACTAACAAAAAAATTAGTAACAGTTTTGACAATTTGATTAGCTCTGGTTATTATTCATTTAATCAATTCAATTCTCAAATCACATTTAAGAACTGAATTGATTAAATGAGTAAAGAATTAAACCATTGGATTAGTTCTATATTTCGAAAATATTTTTTGAGCAAATTAATTTTAACAATTTCAGGAGGCTGCATTCTTGGGTGAGCATTTCAGGTGGCTGATTTTTCCAGGAGCTATATGGTATGGCAGATTACTAGGATGATTAATAATTTTCATAGATGAATTTTGTGTCATATCAATAATTTATATCTAATTTTAAATGAAGTATTTTGATATGTACGTAAAAAACGAGTATTGACTGAATCTAGAACCTGTAAAGTTAAATATATCTTTTTAATTTTTTATTTTTTACGACTGCTGATAAAAAGTTTTTTTTTACAGAATACTAAAATGTTTTTCATATATCATGTCATGCCTTTTTTTATATATAGATTTTCACAACTTCCTATACACACATACAGCCTTGGCCTCGTTTACACTTATACATCTAGTCATATATACTCTTATGCTTCTTATATTTCTTACATTTTCCTTTGTCAAAATTCCACCACTATATCCTTCTTTTTTTGTATATTGTCTACCTTTATCGTATACGCCATTCATTTTACACATACATATGTATTTGTTTTGTTCGACTTTCAGAACTCATTCTCTCGGTGTATCCAAACTATTTCAAGTTTTCTTTCTTAATTCTACGTATAATTTCTTACTCTAACAAACAGCTATCTCTAATAAGTCCTCTACATATCGTGTATTTCTTTCACAATATATTTCTCAATACTTTTTTAATGCCCTGGCTTAACTTTCTTAAACCAAGATGAACGTTAACGTTAACACCACTGTGAATTAGATATTTTGAAGATTTTGCAATAGTTTTATTGTGAAATACAGTAATAAGTAAAAGTTGGCTTTCGTTATCGATTATAACAAATTTAATATATTTTTCTTTCTTATGTTACATTAAAAAATAAAAATTAACGAAAAATAGACGTTTACCGATTTCAAGAATATTTCGATAATGGGGTCTCGAACATTTTATGTAAAATTATGAAGATAAAGAAATACGAATAATTTATATTTTCGTATCATCATCTTCCACTCTCAGTCATTTACTTAGTAGATATCTTCATCATTAAAATTGTGAAGATAAAGAAATACGAATAATTTATATTTTCGTATCATCATCTTCCACTCTCAGTCATTTACTTAGTATATATCTTCATCATTAAAAATAAATATTAATATAGAAAAAGTGTTTTATATCTTATTTATAAAAATTATACCAAATATTTTTTTTTATGAACACCACCAATTCTTCATCATTAAAATTATGGAGATAAAGAAATACGAATAATTTATATTTTCGTATCATCATCTTCCACTTTCAGTCATTTACTTAGTAGATATCTTCATCATTAAAATTGTGAAGATAAAGAAATACGAATAATTTATATTTTCGTATCATCATCTTCCACTCTCAGTCATTTACTTAGTAGATATCTTCATCATTAAAATTGTGAAGATAAAGAAATACGAATAATTTATATTTTCGTATCATCATCTTCCACTCTCAGTCATTTACTTAGTAGATATCTTCATCATTAAAATTATGGAGATAAAGAAATACGAATAATTTATATTTTCGTATCATCATCTTCCACTCTCAGTCATTTACTTAGTATATATCTTCATCATTAAAAATAAATATTAATATAGAAAAAGAGTTTTATATCTTATTTATAAAAATTATACCAAATATTTTTTTTTATGAACACCACCAATTCTTTTCACGATTTTTGGTAAGAACTGTGTATTAAAAATATTTTAAATCTGTTACTATTGAATGCGAAAACAAATATAACACTGTTTTTCGCGTAAATTGTTTATATTATTCCTCAACTGGTTTCGAGTTTGCTTTCACTATCGAGGGCACTTATAAAATTAGCGTCCTTGGTAATAAGAACAACCTCGAAATAGGTATATGGTATATAATACTGTATAAACCATTATTGGATATTTTTATAATTAATACCTGTTTCCACAGTGTTTAATCAAAAAATAAATAAAGAATTATGTGTTATTACTAGTTGTGTTTCCTATTTGTTGATTTTGTTTTATGCTTAAATTTATTATTCCAAACATTCAACTGACTGCAAACAATTCTGTTTCTAAACATTAAACGCTATTTTTGTTACGACACGCCATTCGTGTTGAGGTAAAATTTATTGTCAATGGCTATATAGCTCTTGAACAAAAGTAACCTTAATGATGCTTAGACTTACTTTCAGTTATTCTGCACCCCAGCCCCTACAGATTGTTAAGTACACTCTCCTATAGGCATCGTGGTCTAACATTTCAATAGCTATACTTATTTAATAGGTGTTTGGCCGTCTGCTCTGTGGACACTGCTGATTTACGTTATTCAGCAGTTAGGATAATGATATGATGAAAATATTATCTTAGTAAAAAAACATCAACAGATTCTATACATTTCTTCTAATCCCTTGTAAAATTAAGAATTACAGTTGGTGATATATTATTACTGTAGCTGGAGAAAATGAAATTCACAAGTCAGCATCGAAGCCTTCAATCTCTGGTTCACATTTTCTCGAGGACGCCAACCGAAAGAGGTGCGGTATACGAAGGGGATTTTAAAAAATGTTGCTGAAATTAAAAATTGTTGGTGTATGGCATCGCATTCCTCTGTCCCGGCTGATTAGCGTTCCAAGGGGAATTCTGAGGAAGTTTGTCCGAAGTTATGCGGCCCAACCGACTAACTGATCCGGGTAGATTCCCACGGCTAGGAGGTCTGGATGCTGTGCGAAAATTCCTGCCATGGAAAATAACATAGCGGGCGCATAACTGCCTATAGTAATTAACACAACGCCGGCACTGTACCACAACGGTGGCAATTTTCAACTTGATAAATTAAAAATGAAATTCGTTTAGCTCAAGGAGACTGTTTTGTACCTGGTGTTTCATTGTTGTTAAAATGTGGATTGAATGTTGGATACATTGAGTTCTATTATTGTTAGTTATTTGGGATTGGATGTTAGATACATTGAGTTCTATTATTGTTAGTTATTTGGGATTGAATGTTGGATACATTGAGTTCTATTATTGTTAGTTATTTGGGATTGGATGTTGGATACATTGAGTTCTATTATTGTTAGTTATTTGGGATTGGATGTTGGATACATTGAGTTCTATTATTGTTAGTTATTTGGTATTGAATGTTGGATACATTGAGTTCTATTATTGTTAGTTATTTGGGATTGAATGTTGGATACATTGAGTTCTATTATTGTTAGTTATTTGGGATTGGATGTTGGATACATTGAGTTCTATTATTGTTAGTTATTTGGGATCGAATGTTGGATACATTGAGTTCTATTATTGTTAGTTATTTGGGATTGGATGTTGGATACATTGAGTTCTATTATTGTTACTTATTTGGATGATTGTTTTATCTTGTTGATTTACAAGATCTATGACAATTTTCAACTTGATAAATTAAAAATGAAATTCGTTTAGCTCAAGGAGACTGTTTTGTACCTGAGGTTTCATTGTTGTTAAAATGTGGATTGAATGTTGGATACATTGAGTTCTATTATTGTTAGTTATTTGGGATTGGATGTTAGATACATTGAGTTCTATTATTGTTAGTTATTTGGGATTGAATGTTGGATACATTGAGTTCTATTATTGTTAGTTATTTGGGATTGGATGTTGGATACATTGAGTTCTATTATTGTTAGTTATTTGGGATTGAATGTTGGATACATTGAGTTCTATTATTGTTAGTTATTTGGGATTGGATGTTGGATACATTGAGTTCTATTATTGTTAGTTATTTGGTATTAAATGTTGGATACATTGAGTTCTATTATTGTTAGTTATTTGGGATTGAATGTTGGATACATTGAGTTCTATTATTGTTAGTTATTTGGGATTGGATGTTGGATACATTGAGTTCTATTATTGTTAGTTATTTGGGATCGAATGTTGGATACATTGAGTTCTATTATTGTTAGTTATTTGGGATTGGATGTTGGATACATTGAGTTCTATTATTGTTAGTTATTTGGATGATTGTTTTATCTTGTTGATTTACAAGATCTATGAAAAAAGGTCTTAGGTTACTGACCAAGAAATAAAATTATATTGAATGTTTTTCACTTTACAAATACCACAAAAATTTCACACAGGTAAATTAATACATACATTGAAATGCGAAAATTATGTTTGTTTGTAAATTGAACAGATGTCTTATAATGAAACAAATAATAAAATTCTCTACAAAATTGGTAAAATATAATTTATCTCATATATAGTACTAGTATATACATAGTATTTTGTCAGTTTCTTTTTTTTTTTGTTTTTAATCTTTTCTCAACAAATCAACTAATTTCTATAGCACTGTTGAACCCCTTCAAGGGCGTTTTCGATTTGTTGTAGCATTTCTAAAAACGTTTCATCTCAAAAAACTTATGAAGACACTCCAGAGAAAGTTTATTTCGTGCAATTTACTGACCTGTTCAAGTATTTATGTTCTAGTGATTCACTGACAGTTTCATATCGCTACACACCGTTCCGCCGATATTCCTTTTAACTTTTCCATCATCTGAGAAAATTATACTCAAAAGCAGAATTCCTCTACTTGCTCAAATTTTCATTGTTCATCCATGAATCGAGTTGGCTTTTCCTTTCGCACTTAAATATTACAGATTACAAGAATAAAAAAATATTACACTTTTATCAATTTTACAAGTTTATTAAATTGACATAATTATTGTAAAATTAAAATTTTAACATTATTTACTACGAAATGTGGAATAAATATAGTAAGAAAATAAATCCCATTATGTTGACTTTCCATAAAAAATAAAAACATTAATACCAAAACCTTCAGTATATAAAGGACCTTTCACAGTTTGATGACACAAAAAAAAACATAAACAGTTACGAGTATAACTAGAAATTACACAAGATGATTTTCTCAAGAATCAAAAGTGTGTCATCTCTGTTGACATTGAGCTGAATCTCTCGTGTTAATCTCATGTGGATATATGAGAGGATTCTGAACCTTGACATGCATCGGGTATCGCAACAGGCAAGCTGCCCGTTAATAAATAGGTCTCGGTTAGGTTATATGAGCGACTGCTGAGGGCAATTACTTATCGCAGGATCAAATTTCAAGCACCCGTAGACTGCCTGGAGACGATTTAAAATATCTAAAGGAATACCATGATCAAAGACGTGATTTGTCAAGGTTATATTTTATTTATTCACAAATTATTAATATAGGAAATGTATGTCACAGTGGAAGTAGATTGTACAGTTAATGTAAACTATTACTAGTAAATGTACACATTCATAAATTTATCATTGAATCTGGAAGAAATTGCTGTGTATCTGTAAAATACATGTTCACTAGTGATTGTATAAAATATATGGGCTTGTTTACCTTTACTAACTGATGTTCGGCTGAAGGAAATTTAAAACAAAACAATAAAAAACCTTCTAATTAACGATTTTATTTATTGCATCAAGTGGT
The DNA here is from genome assembly GCA_949825065.1 of Odontocerum albicorne. Classification (NCBI taxonomy): domain Eukaryota; kingdom Metazoa; phylum Arthropoda; class Insecta; order Trichoptera; family Odontoceridae; genus Odontocerum; species Odontocerum albicorne. Next base: position 11,573,470 of record OX463841.1, read on the forward strand.
ATTGTTCTAAAATGTATACTTGAGAGTCTCTTATTTCAAAGTGTAAGAAGAACCGCATGAATGTTCATATTCTATAATGTTCACTAACGATGATTAGGTACACTTTCACCTGTGAATGTAAACAGTTAATACTGTAGTACACATTCACTGATTAGTTTAGTGAAGGTGTACATTCAAAAGTAATAGAACAGTACGTTCACTGACCATCACTTCTACTGTAACATATACTATTACATACATCGACCTTCGTAGTCTAGTTGAAAAGACGTCCATCTTTCAGTCTTGGAATAATGGGCTCGATTCCCGTTGGTAACTAGATTTATTGAAAAAAGGTCCTAGTCTGATTCTTACCTAAGGTGTGTTTGGCATCTCTCTGGTTGGCTGGAAGAGATTTCCAAACAGAAATAAACCTAACACGTAATATGTTATTGTACAATGAAATAATAACACAATACATACATAACATCAAGTCATTTCTCAGGCAGGCATTGGGCAGGCAGAGAGTACAGAGTGACAAACTTTCCTATCACGACATATTTCCTGCGCTACTTGACATAGTTCCTTCTGTTACACTCCTTCCTTTTCTTCTTTAAGCATTTCATTGACTTGATCCAATTTTACTTTTCTTGAACTTTCTCTATCACGACTCTTACTCATAATTACACAGTATTTTTTTTAAACTGGATTTCATCCCCCATCTGTTCAACATGTTCAAACCAGCTCAATGTGATATGTTTACCTCTACTTCACTTATCGATCCTTAGCTCTAATTCCTCCCTAATTATAACATTTCTTGTTCTGTCACTTGGATAGACTATCTATTTTTCTCAGAGCGTGTATTTCAACTACGAGTTCATTAAATCAGCTTCTATCATCATTTTTTACGTTTACATTTTACTTCCTTTTTATATCAATGTTGGCACTTATACGTTATTGTGAACAATAATTTACTAACACGTTTTTGTAAACAAAGTACTCAACATATGTGAATTTGAAGAGCATGTCCGGAAGGCAATGTTATCTTCGGCCCCGATAATCGAGTCATTAAGTTAAGAATCACTAGAGTAGGTACGTAACTCATAGTTCGACACCGCGGCGGCCGGTTCCGAGGTGCGCTGAGCACCAACGCACCTCGAGACGCTGAGCGAATATGAAATATCGCTGTCTCACGGTTTTCTGTACTCTTTCTGCCCTATATGAATTTGCGTTTTCGTCCGGTGCGTATTGGAGATCGCTCCGGTAGTATTGGCAAACTTGGCCGGTCAATTTGAAAGAAATATTTTTTTTAAATTTTATTAAAATTTGTTTTGAATTTTCAATTAAATAAAAATACTCGTAATATTTGTCAGTATTTTTATAAATATTTAATCTATACAAATATTTAACGTTTTTGGAAGTCATGTTTGCGAATATATAATTTAATTATTGCGAATTATTTCTCCAGTTCAGCACACCAGCGCATCTCTAGACCGGCCGCCGCTGGTTCGATATCGTACATGTTCGAAATACTACCGCACATTGACAAGCAACAACACTTGTATATATCTAACTCGTTCGAGTATTGTTACCAGAAGAGCTCTCGAACTAGACTGGGACTTTTTTATATACCATCGGGAATCGAGCCTGAACCCCCCCCCCCCCCCACCCCCGCATTGAAAATACATAAGCGTCTTACCTTATAATTAATGCATGCATAAAATGGATGTTTTAAAAAGATGAAGAAAATAGCTTTAAGATGGTTTGGACTCGTGGAGAAATGAATGACAAAATAATGCCCAAGCGAATGACAAGTCAGAAGTGCAAGATGTGCGTCGAAGAGACAGACCGAGTAAAACGTGGCTAGACCAAATGAATCAGAATTTGAGATAAAGTGAAGTGAGAAGTATATATGAATATTATAATATTGTGCATGACGTGGAGGAGGCGAAAGTTGTTTACTTGGATAGAAATTTTGGATATCTGTTATCTCTGCCTTACCCACAAGGAACATGGCGTGATGATATGTATAATATGTAGGTATGTATATTTACAAATACAGGATGGCGCAAAGGAAACGCATGTTTTTTAATGGCTAGTATTTTGCAAAGAGAGGAAACGCATGTTTTTCATTTAAGCATAACATTGTTTATTTTCAAGATAATTTTTTGATTAATACAGGTAAATGAAGTAATAATATTGCACCTTTAAATTAATTGTGAAAAATAATGTCGGGCAAGTGTTGCCCTTCTTCGCCCACTGAAAGTTTCTATTCGTCAATAAATCGAAGGAATACCAGAAGAAATGTTTGTGAAAGTGATGCATAACTTTCAAGAGAGGCTGCAGATATATGACTGCGAAGAAGGGCAACACTTGCCTGAAATTATTTTTCACAATTAATTTAAAGGTATAATATGATTACTTCATTTACCTGTATTAATAAAAAAGTTATCTTGAAAATAAACAATGTTATGCTTAAATGAAAAATACGCGTTTCCTCTCTTTGCAAAATAATAGCCATTCAAAAAACATGCGTTTCCTCTGCGCCACCCTGTATTTGTAAATATACATACCTACATATTATACATATCATCACGCCATGTTCATTGTGGGTTAGGCAGAGATAACAGATCTCCAACCTTTCTATCCAAGCAAACAACTTTCGCCTCCTACACGTCATGCACAATATTATATTATTCATACATACTTCTCACTTGACTTAATCTCAAATTCTGATTCATTTGGTCTAGCTACGTTTTCATCGGTCTACTTCTTCCACGCACATTTTGCACTTCTGACTTTAACATTCGCTTGGGCATTCTTTTGTCATTCATTTTAATTCGGAATAAAAGTTAAAAAAGTATTCTGAACAAAAATTCTCATGTCGCTACCGTTTCAAATATCAAAAAGAAAGTCGAAAGCGTGGAAAGAAAATATAACAAATGCCGACAAAATTTTCCGAAACCTGGACTCAATTGATGTTTTAATTAAGACTATCGGTGTATCAAAAAATATATGTTTTATATAAAAGGACATTTTTAACAGAATTAAAATAAGTCGTCGGCCGAAGGATCAAGTTTCAGACTGCCAAAGACATATGCAAAAAATAGCCAACTCATGTTTTAGTTTATTCAATCTGTAGAATGCATATTTTACGGTGAAATTAGATTATCATAAAATTTATTTATACGATTTCTCAAAAAGTTTCCACTTGAGAAGCCTCTTAATTATTAATACGTCATTAATACAAATTAACCTGCCGTCACCAGGTCGTTGGTATAGCCATTGATCAGAAGCGCACTATTTTTTTCCATGCAAATACTAGTTATTTGAATTTATTTTCGTTAATATTTCTAAACTTATTGAAGTTAAGTTGCATACATTTATTTTGAAGTGTTGTACCACGTGGATTGGCTTATGGTGTCGAAGTTTCGAAAACGTTGCAGTTTTCAATTTCGGGGCTTGTTCATAGTCAACTTCGGCAGTTTTAGAAACTTCGGCATCATAAAAAAAAGTGCAACACCCAGACATACCTTATACGACGAATTGCAAAAGTTTTACAACATATTTAGTTTATATTTATTATTTAAGTCAAGTTTGCTCTACGTGTATATGATGGCTGCAAAACAGAAAAAGTATATTTTTCCCAGTTAAGTAAAAAATAAACATTACTTCCTTGAAGATGAAAACTGTAAAGTTTTCGAAACGTCGGTATTACAAGCCAAACCACGCGGTACAATACTATGAAATACCTTATAAACATAACTGATACGAAAGCATCAAAACATTTGTAGAATGTGGTTTGGATCTTTTTTGCATATGAACATCAATTTAGTTGGACATGAATGCGGCGAAGTTCCCAAGGAAACCGCGACAAAGATCTGTCCAAGATTGTTGAACTTGCAATTTTAGAGCATGTGACTGTGTCGCAGTCTCATTTGTGGGTCATATTACTGTCTCTTATTCAGCTGTTTCTTTACTGACGGAAGTTTTTATGATTTGTTTGTAGTGTTACGCGAAATTATTTGCATACATACATACCATCACGCCATTTCTCTGTCGGGGTAGGCAGATAAGACAAAGCATCAGACTTTTCTATCTCGATACACATCCTTGGCCTCTTCTACATTCATAAACCTTCTCATACAACTTTTGCTGACTTTCTACGGTTCCTTCTTTCAAAATATAATATACTTGATCCAACCTTACTTTCTTTAGTCTCCTTCGTCTCACATTTGCACTGTATATCTGTTTTATCGGTCTTTTTTCGTTCATTCGATCTACATGCCCAAACCACCTCCGTGTGCTCTTCTTAGTTTTACATAATCTTTCGGACATTGTCACTCCATATATTCTTCTCAATCGTTAACGTAATACGTTTCATTCCCATACATGAAATCAGGTAATTATTTACTTTTTTGGAAAAAACATTTTGTAGAATGAAATTATAAATTTTATAAAACAGTTCTTCATAACATAGTTTCATTGAGTAAACAGGGAAATGTTACTGTTGAAGAAAAATAAAAAGCTGAGGACGATACCAGACAACCAATCATCTCAGAGATGTTAAATTCGAGAAATTTTAAAGAATCGCTGAAACTTTATTTTTCAAGACTCGAAGATTTCTGTTTTCGACGTGTCACACTAAAATCTAAGATTTTTTAATTCTTTTCGAATGAAACCATTACATTTATTTATGGGACTACTGAGGTCTAAAAGTTTTCCACCTGATCAAGTTAGACCGTATACGGACAAATACCATGACGGATATGTCCATGAAAAGTCGATGTTATCGTTTAAATTTGATACCTTTACCCTCAGTATTGTGTCAACTAAAGCCATGATCCACCACGGCCAAAAACCAAGGTGACATAACCTTAGAAAAATATTATAGCAACATTTCTTTCAGATTTTTAGGGAATTCTACTAATTAAGCTCAAAGAGAGTAACAATACATGAGTGTTATACGTTATCAATGTATAACTTGAAGGATTCCGAGGAAAGCTGTCAAGAGGCGTGAGATTATTTCACGACAATGCGCCAATACACATTATCTGCGGTTTCCAAGAATTAAATCTCTTAGGCCGAGGCCACACCAAAATGCTTCGTTAGGCGCTAAGCTAGATTTTACGTGACTCATATACTAGGTGACTTCGTGTATGGCCACACCAAACACATGATGCCGCTCTCAAAACTAACCAATTTCATTACAACTTACCATCTTTATTTACTTTCTGTGCAACTTCATTCCAAAGTGATTTTATTACAGGTACATTTTTGTATAATTTGCTCGATGGGTTCCACAAAGGCTTATACACAGCTATCATTAAATCTTCCGCCATCTTGTAAATTAACCAACACGTATGTTTGCTCGGAGATTCACTCGGTGACTAATCGTTATGCAACATGGCGCGAAGCGTGCAGTGTGGCCACTGCGATAGTATGCGATACGTTGGTTCGCTAGGATATGTCGCCTAGCTCGCAACATAGCTCTAAGCATCAAGCGAGGCTCTTTCCTGTGTGGCCACGGCCTTACCCTATAGTCACCTTATAATTATATTTTATTTGACGTTGCCCCTAGTGATTATTTTAGGTTTTCAAAACTGAAATCCGATTTGCATGGGAAAAAACAAAAGTGACGATGAAGTGATATTCGCAGTGTTAAACCGTTTTGAGAAAAAAAAATTGGAATATTAAATCAGTGGTATTGAGAAATTAATTTATTGTTCTAAAAATGTACTAAACTACAGGACTTTATTGAAAAATATATTTTTATTTCAATCTATGTTATTTTTTATATCCTCAGTTAGGAAACTTTTGGACCTTACGACGTGGGAAATAAAAAAAAATTATGTCCGTTGGGTTTGCAGTCAAAATTGTGAAACACTGTATTACGCATTAAATAAACTTATATATACATAATTGCCATCTATTGTATTGACTACTCGTATCATGATTGTATTATACTAATTTGGTAGTTCAATCTATTTCTACAACATCTTAAACTTCTTGTATCTTTTATACTACTCGTATAAATTTTGTGGATCTTTCACATTTCATTCATTCTGCTTGGTTCAAGAATCTGAATATTCTTATGAGTATTCCACCTTCTTTCAATGTGCGTTACTTATTCTATCATATACTGTTTCATACTCACTCTATGATACTTTCATCGGTTTTGTTCAAGTTCTAGTTTCACTTGCATATCTTAAGATTATGACTGTTATAAACAGCTTTGGTTACCTTGAAACGCTTCAGTTGGAAAATACTTGGTAGAACTTATCATTCAATTGATTATCTGCACTATTTTTTTTTAATATCTCACTTTGCGTGACCATTCAATATGAACATACTTTTAAGTTTTAAAATTGATTGAACTTGCTCATTTATTTTTAAGATTTTTCTCCTTGACGTTCAGTTTTAGTTAAACATGTTAAATACTAGACCATTACTTTCGAAATTATGATACACACATCATCGCCACCGTCGTCAGTCATTCTTCTAATGTTGGGCATGCCTCTTCTGAACGTTTCCATTCAGTTTAGTATCAGACATCCGCACTTAGGTCCAATATCCATCTTGCGAAATATTTTGAACATGATTCTTCTGTATGTTTCCATTCAGTTTAGTGTCAGACATCCGCACTTAGGTCCAATATCCATCTTGCGAAATATTTTGAACATGCTTCTTCTGTATGTTTCCATTCAGTTTAGTGTCAGACATCCGAACTTAGGTTCAATATCCATCTTGCGAAATATTTTGAACATGCTTCTTCTGAATATTTCCATTCAGTTTAGTGTCAGACATCCGCACTTAGGTCCAATATCCATCTTGCGAAATATTTTGAACATGCTTCTTCTGTATGTTTCCATTCAGTTTAGTGTCAGACATCCGAACTTAGGTTCAATATCCATCTTGCGAAATATTTTGAACATGCTTCTTCTGAATATTTCCATTCAGTTTAGTGTCAGACATCCGCACTTAGGTCCAATATCCATCTTGCGAAATATTTTGAACATGTCTCTTCTGAATGTTTCCATTCAGTTTAGAGTCAGACGTCCGCACTTAGGTTCAATATTCATCTTGCGAATTTTTTTTCATTGAATGATTATAAATGTCTTTTGAATAATATATTCGGAGTATTAAAGTTTCGTTGTATACAGTAAAACCTGGTGAGTTTATCGTCATGTGACAATCTCTTCCAACTAACCAGAAATATCTTAGAAAGGCTTGAAGTGAGAACCAGATTGGAAGAAAAAATGGGTACAAACATGAATCGAAATCCTCGACTTGGGAGATACATCTCTAACTAACTACAGGACGAAAGTCGTCAACTTCTAGAATCATAAATTCTATCTTATTTCAATGTGTGCTTATTCAATACTAAGATTTGTTCTTCAAATTCAGCTTTCATCATGAAAATAAATCATTGAAAAATATGTCCGCATCATAGATTTATATAAGTCCCTTTATTTGATAGTATTTGTAAAATATACATATAACATACGAGTATCTTACTACATAAATCCCATTTTGAAATATCACATGACATGAACAACATATTAATTCTCCCTTTTCGAGCTAAGACACTAATACACGCTTATTATTCAATTAACACGAGGGATTTAGAAAAATTTATGACTTAAGACTACCTGAAATATTCTAAATGGTCTCTTAATGAAACAATAAAAAAAACTTATTTTTCTGTGTTGGCCACTCAAGTATTTCCGGGCAGATGTGATTTGTTAATGTAAATTCTTTAAATTCTCAATGGCAAATTAATTCGGGTCTTTAAGACTATTAAGAGTGAATCAGTGAAGCATTTTTTTAAAATGTTGATACATGTTTGACAAAAGTGCAAATTCTTTCTATGGGGTTAATGGATTCAGCGACCTTGTAATGTATTTTGCAAAAAGAATATCTCGTGTTTTCGTTTGGACACCTTGGCTTGGTTTGCTAATTTATTGTGATCCCTTTAGCCTACCATATATTTTAAGGAATTCTGGGTGGTCATTATTAAAATTGTGACAAATCATACCTATACAATTTCCGAATGTTACATAAAATATTCGAGATAGCCTTATTCTCCTTTTTTTCTTTTGTGCGTAACTCTTACTATTTTTTCTTCTACTTTACAATGGCCACACTTGACACCTCCCTAGTTCCTATTATTTCCACACAAATATGCTCTATAGCAAATGTTTCAGTCCTGCAACGCTCCAACTGTAAATCCATAGAATATATGGTGTTTAAGGCGAAATTGAGGTGGACCAGGCATGTGATACGCATGGGCGATCATAGACTCCCAAAACGCATATTGTACGTGGAAGAGGTGAGCAAGCGACGAGATGGCGGACAGAGGAAGCGCTATAAGAACAGTCTGCGAGAGTCGCTGACTTTGTGCGGGGTGCTTGAGGACTGGGAGCAGGTGGCTCGGGACCCTCGAGGGGTGGAGAGCCGTATGTTCTCGGGCTGATGACGTCTCAGCGGCTAAACATGTGAGAAACAGTCAGCGCGGTGCGAACATGCGTCAGCATGGCCAGGTGGCTCAGCAGGATCTACATATCTGTGACATTTGCGAGAGGGAGTGCGCATCTAGGATCGGGCTGTTCTCACAGAAGATCACATGGTCGACGTTGAAGAACAGTTCAAGATCGACGTTGGAGGGACGAGGGGATCCTCGACTATGAGGCCCGGTAACGACGACGACTCTATAGCAAGGAAATCTCAGAAACAATACATGTTTTGTCATACGTGGATTGAAGTTTCCAAAAATGATAGTAATAAAAGGCCGTTTAAAAAGCAGACTCTCCTGAAGAGCATTTGAAGTCGAGATTCGAACCCACTATGATATAATAGATAGATTATAAATATCTATAAGTTGAGTGTTAAGATTGGAAAAAGGTGGATGCGGTCATTAGATTATATATTTTCCTGCATCCATACATGTTTCGAAAAAAAAATAGTAAGTAAACCTCGCAGAAAACTTACCAAGGGAAGACAAACTACAAAGAAATCTTTGTAGATCTTCCGACATGTGATAGTAACACATTCAGTTTTAGATGTAGTATTTATATATAATCATGATTTTTGACACAACCTCCCAAAAGAAAGTGCTTCCTAAAGTTGCACACGCCATCCATGTATCTAACACTAAGAGGCAGGCCATTCCACGCCACTTGACTAATAACGACAAAAACTTTATCATAATACCCCCATAAAAATATATCAATCTTCCAGTAACGTGGAAAATCGTTGTGTAAAGAAACTCATCTCTTTTTTGTCAAGGGATTTTAAACAGATTTAAACTATGTCACAAAATTGCATCAACACAATATAAAATTCCAGTGTAATCTCTTCCTTGTAATCTTCTCGAAATTGTGAAAGTTATAAAGTGCTGTAGGACGAGAAACAGTGATTCAGAAAACAATGACAACACACCATGAGTAACCTAGATTTTTTTGGCGAAAGACACTCTTGTTCACTTTCAAGATATATAAATTGGACTTGACTACGTTGTCCAACTGCGAGGGTGAACTGAAGTAATGTAGTAAGTTGAGGTATGCGACAATATCAAGACAATCCACCATGTCGAAAATCGATGCGTTGTTGACTTCGTAAAAGGTAGAGGAAATTTTTGTAAAAAATATGAAAATGTTGGGAAATAAAACGTGTCTCGCCAATAAAACGACCCGCTTGAGCGTTACTGTAGCTGCCAGGCGTGATTTGTTCTTTATTTAAAATAAATTATATACTTTTTGCTATTCCTAAAGCTGTGCGCAATGTTTCATTATATTTGGTCTATTTTAGTCAATAAAGAGATTTTGCTGTTACTTCTGCCATAGTTTATTATTGCATAATATTTATTGAGTTGGTGGTCTTTATTTTGCTGTTACTTCTGGCATAGTATATTATTGCATAATATTTATTGAGTTGGTGGTCTTTATTTTGCTGTTACTTCTGGCATAGTATATTATTGCATAATATTTATTGAGTTGGTGGTCTTTATTTTTGGTTAATGTTCGTTTTTTCGGGTATTACTATATTACAATTAAATCGATATTTTTATTATTTCAAAATGTCAAATAGAATCCACCCAAATGGTTTAATTAATTATTCATAATAAGTCTAGAAAGCATTATGCCAATTCGGTTTAATTTTTTTTTGCCTCAAAGTGTAAAAGTTATGAGTGGCGTGTGCAGCTTTAGCAAGCACTTTAATATAACCATTTTTGGAATGTTTTATCAAAATTAATGATTATATATGAATACTACTCATATACACTACACCTAAATCTAAATGTGTTACTTTTACTTATTGGATAATTTATCAAGGTTTTATTTTAAACCATCTTCTCTTACTAAGTTTTTGCGGTTTCTTTACCTAAACTTATCGCCGCTGCCACCACCTTCTTATTCTTACACTGTATTTTTTTGTAAGATTCTTAATTTTTTAATAATAGTGGGGTCGAATGTTGAGTTACAGCGCCCATGAGTAAAATCTGTTCTTTAAGCGGCACTATATAAATTGTCCTTTTATTATTATTGTTATCATAGTATAAATAGGCCAAAACCCATACGATGGTTGTCGTCAAAGAAAGAATACGAGAATTGAATTTTGAATACAAAAGAGCGAGAGAGTAATACTTGGATTCTCTCCGAAAGTAATTCGAAATTTGAATCTCGGTGGGTCCGTGATACTGAACGAATTTTACATACCTAGCTTACAATTTTTGAACCGGTGTAAAAGGGGATGATGTATAAATGATATACTCGTATATAAACAAATTTTACATTTATGAATATATATTTTCATAAATGTAGAATTTGTTTTACTTCCGTGAATATTTCACGGGTTGCAACTAGTTATATGTAATGAGTTACACGTTGATTGCATATATTACATTTATGGGTTCTTGTATATTATCATTGCAATTAATTAGACAGAGACATTAAAAGGATAGGGCCATAATAATTTGATAATATGGCACATACAAGTATTTTTGAAAGACAAGCGTCTATTACAAGACCACGAATGTAATCTTGATGATATTGCTCTAAGTTGAAAATAATCAACATATTTCTTAGCAATTTACTACACAGATAATTAGTGTCTTATTAAATCTTCATGGAATATAGGAAAGGTTTTCTTGAACATCATGAAAATGACCTCCGTTGCCTTATAGGTAAGACACCTATCTTCCAACTCAAGGTTTGATTCTCATTAGTTCACATTTTTCAAAGAGGGTTTTAGCCTGGTTTTTCATATAATGCCTCTTTAACACGTTTCTGGTTCGATTATCACATAACAATAAATCCGTCAAGCTCTCTCCTTTACAAGGAAAATGTAATATTATACAAGATAGGGAATGGTTGTATAGTTTGAGCATAAAATTGATATTTTATGAAGTTAATTGAATTATAACGAAAAAATAAGAAGAAGCCGCGAAATATGTAGATAAAAGTTTAAAATATAATTACAAATTTGATTCAACTTTATTCTCTGAAACTCTTAAGAGATTTGAATCATTTTACGATGTTGTCGCATTAAAATAAACACGCTTCCAAAATAGCTATCTTTATTTTTTATGTAAATATAATAGACTGGCGTAGACAAAAGACCTCAGCAAAATGTATAATTTTATTGGTAACAAAATATTTCCCTACCACTCATTAACATTTGGACCCAGTTTACGTGGGAGGCACAAACAAATTAGTTACTAAATAGGGTAATTTGGGTAACACTACACAAAAGTAACACTTATAATTTTTTTTACTAGATTGTAAATTAAACAATTGATATAAATTATTAAAAAAAAGACGACCTTCGTGGACTAGTTATTGAACACTTGATCTCCTTTCGAGGACGTTGGGTTCGATTCCTGATAGCACCCGAAAAAATCCTGAAGGCCAAAAAAAGACTCCTAGCTTGGTAGAAGAGTCCGTCTGGTAACAATATTCACTCGCTTTAGTGTTGATACCCCTTGCCGTGCAACAGTATTACCCCTTCATGTGCTGTTCTTATGTGCCTACTCCAGAGGCTCTAAGCTCGGAGGCTTGATTAATGGGGTCGAAGATAATGAGGACCCCGGCAATGATCTTCAATGTGTTTGATAAGTTGTAGGGTATCATATAAATTAGCATAAAAATACAAACATTAAATGTGAGAGTGAGGTGTTGTTCTTTAAGAGGTTCGATCTGGTGGTCCAGCGAAGCGCCGCGATTATCCTTATCAGTAAGGGTCACCCCGCAACTATATGTGACGTTCGCCTTCACCCCTTACCAAGGATGACACCTCGCGCGTTTTTTTAAGTTTACCTAGAGGCCCAGTTGTCGAGTTGGTAACATTGTTGATGGTCCTTCTCCTTGAGAAGGTAGACATTTAAATTTGTGTACACCCAAACTATTAGACTACCAAATTTTTCTCTTTCCATGGGAGCTTTCAATCTTGTCCCTTCGCCCTTTTAAATTTTTTACGGCCATCTGGATCAATCCGCAGAGTACATTTTATGATACTACGATGAAACTCGAATCAGTAATTTCCGAAGGGAACTCTACTTAGCCTTACATCGGTTCATCTTCGAACTGATTGAAACTGCGATGATAATCGAGTCAGTAATTTCAGAAGGGAACTCCACTTAGCCTTACATCGGTTCATCTTCGAACTGATTGATACTGCGATGATAATCGAGTCAGTAATTTCAGAAGGGAACTCCACTTAGCCTTACATCGGTTCATCTTCGAACTGATTGATACTGCGATGATAATCGAGTCAGTAATTTCCGAAGGGAACTCCCCTTAGCCTTACTTACATCGGTTCATCTTCGAACTGATTGGCTACTCCGATCTAGTGGCGTCAAAGGATAGTTTTGCTGCATTTGGATTTTTTTGTGAAAATACGGACAACTTGCTGGGCTGTTTGAACTCTAAAGTCACTTTATATGAAAAAAAAATCTGCTCTACGAGTTTTCCTTTTCCCGTGATGTCAGACCTTAAGTCTGTCGTCATTACTATTCTTTTCACACTCAGGTCTGTTGCCAACTGAGAAGGAGTCCCATTGATCAGTTCTTTTTTCGTCACTACGTGACGTCGTGATCATTAAAAAAAGTAAAGGAGACTTTGATCTTTTAATGTAGATTATGCTGTATAAGGACTTATTTTGTACCCCATAATAGTGTGTGGTGGAGTCGAACTGAACTGTCCTATAATAGATCAATAAAAATTTACACCGTTAGCCTTCAAGTAAAGTATGTTATGATTTTGGAAATTATTTATATGGCGAGGTGGTGAAAGAAAATGTAGATGCTCTGATAAATCAATTTTTTTCCTTTGTTCAATAGAACATAATCTAGATTATGTTCTATTGAAAAACACTTTTTCATTAGAACAAAGGCCTTTTGAATAAAAAAAAGCAGTTTTTAAATACAATTAAAATCTTAAAACATATATTTTCTTCCTGATTTTATCAATATTAAATTGATACATAACATAAGAAGTTATTATTTATTAGGTCCTTACATATGAAATTGGCGTTTTGCCGTACTGGCAACTTTGATCTCAAATATCTTCTCTTTGGTTAGGAATTCCAAATTCAAATTTATACAGCTATTTACTCAAGTATTTGTGTTTCGAAAATTATAATTCATTTGTTTTTTCCTCAATTGTTTTTTTTCTTTGCGTCACTCAGTTTACAAAATGGAAAACTTGAAATATCGCGTTATTTACGAGTACGAGTTCCACCGTGGCACCATTGCTGCAGAAACGGCTCGAAGAATTAATGATGTGTATGGCGACGGTGCTGCAAAAGAAAACACAGTGCGTTTTTGGTTCCAACGTTTTCGTTCTGGAAATTTCGACCTGCAGAATAAGCCCCGTGGACGGCCGGAGACCAAAGTTGATAATGAAGAATTGAAGGCTATTGTGGAAGCGGATCCATCGCAAACCACGTCCGAGTTAGCTGCAGGCTGCGGTGTTAGTGATAAAACTGTTTTAATCCACTTGAAGCAAATTGGGAAGGTGAAAAAGCTTGAAAGGTGGGTACCTCACGAATTGAGTGAAGCAAATCAACAAACGCGCGTTGACTGATGCGTTGCATTACTCAACCGGCACAATAATGAAGGGATTTTGAATCGAATCATTACCTGTGATGAAAAGTGGATCCTGTATGATAATCGGAAGCGCTCATCGCAATGGCTGAACCCTGCCGAACCAGCCAAACCATGCCCCGAGCGAAAATTGACTCCAAAAAAGTTACTTGTGAGCGTTTGGTGGACTAGTGCTGGTGTCGTTCACTACAGCTTTCTTAAATCTGGCCAGACGATTACGGCAGATGTCTATTGTCAGCAACTGCAAACCATGATGGAAAAGCTAGCTGCTAAACAACCGAGGCTGGTTAATCGCTCTAGGCCACTGCTGCTTCATGATAACACTAGACCACACACTGCACAACAGATGGCTACCAAATTAGAAGAGCTTCAATTGGAATGTCTAAGACATCCACCGTACTCCCTGGACCTTGCCCCAACAGATTACTATTTTTTTCGAAATTTGGATAACTTCTTGCAAGGGAAAAAATTCAACTCCGATGGGGCAGTCCAAACCGACTTCAAAGATTTTATTGATTCCCGTCCGAATGGTTTTTTTAGTAAAGGGATCGATGAACTACCTATGAGATGGCAAAAGTGCATAGATAGCAATGGTACATACTTTGATTAAATAAATATATTATATTAAAAAAAAATCAACTTTATGTTCCTCCCAAACAAAACGCCAATTTCATATGTAAGGACCTAATATTATTCAAAGTATTGTAGTATTTTTGGACCAAATTAATTTGACAATTATTTTTATCGTACTTGAGTTCCCCATGCATCCGAATGTCTTTGTGAGAAAACGAAAGATTCTCAGAAAACTTAAGTTAAATCTTCGAAAAGAATGTTAGTTGAAATGAGTGGCATAAACAATGTTGAAATTAAAAAACAACATTTTTAAGTAAAATTATTCCTATTGCATGTGTCTTTTCGTTGCCATTTCCGTTATTCTTTTTTACGTCAAATGTATGCAAATAGGAAATAATCATTAACATTTCTGTTAAATTCATAAAATAGATTATCAATTAATTATTCTAAAAATACCTTTATTGCAGTAACACGAACGAGCTACTCGTACTATTGAGGATCATGCTGCGGAACAAAAACCTTATATGTTTTTTTTAGGGGAATAGCTTTTTTTTAAACGATATGAATCGAGTCATAAATATAATTCCCGCAAATTAACCGAAAATATAACTGTATAATTCGAGGGAGGTGGAGAAGCACGGGATTTGAACCAACGACCTTCTGCACAGAACTTTAATACGTTACCAACATAGCAGAAGAACTAAGTTGTGAAAATGTTTGTATTTGAGTGGATCAAATAAATAATAATCTACGGGATACTGTACAAGATTATAATTGATGTTCATCTGATGTTGCCGAGTTATATTCTGCTAGGCTCATGCAACTCTTATTCATATTTCGACCATACCATCTTGCCAATATACATACTCGCACCAACCATTCGTACCAACTTAATATAACTACATTAATGTTCTTTTACGTAAATGCTCTTTCTGGGTCTAATGCGATTTAGATAGCATTTATTTTATCTTCTTTAAATGAGATTTTTATTTTTATGACTGCTGTATATCTATTAGTTTTTTTTTGTCGTTTATTTTTTGAAACCTACATATTTTTAGATAGGCAGATGCATAATTAGACAAGTGAATGCTTATTAAAAATAATTAACATAGTATAAACAATGGTAATATATACATGCATATTGATTTGTTATTTTTTTTGGTTGATATAAAGGCTTTTTTATTCCTAAAAGCATAAAAGCTCTTTGGCAATACTTCAAGTAATAGTATTTTTTTTGCTGGTTATTGCGTACTTTTAGTTGTAAAATCTATACACTGAACTTGAAAAAAAAAAACAGTGTTAAAAGGTATTAGAATTACAAAAGCTATAGAATATCATCATAATTTAAAACAAAAAACACATAATTAAAAACAAAAAACAGCTCTCAATGTGAGAAATAGAAGAAAAGTTCCAGTATTTTACTTAGTTCAAACTCTAGCTGTAACCCATGAAAAATCACGGGATGTTAGTAGACTTGTTAATCTGAAAGGTTGAAAATTACGGGATGTTAGTAGACTTGTTAATCTGAAAGGTTGAAAATGACGGGATTTTAGTAGACTTGTTAATCTGAAAGGGTGAAAATTAAAACCTGCTGAAAAAGTTTTAAGAACAAATCTTTGTTTAAATAAGATTAATTCTTTTATTGGTAAAATATTTTAATGTTTTGTCGGCAGATTTTTCAGCAATAAATTTGAGAAAATGGCAGAATTGGCAATTAGTATTAATTAAGTCACAGTTATTAGTTTTAACTCTGTTCTCGTTGAAGTTGGCATGATAGCTAAATTCAAGTTTTCTCTTATAACGAAAATCATATATTCGCTGAGTTTATTCAGCACGATGCTCTTTGGCTTCCTTTTCAATCTCTTGATGTTGTTGCACTTGTCGAAAATCACGTTTTTGTTTAGCGTCTGCAGAGCAACATTCATTAGCTTCATCTTCAGTATGTAGCTGTTTTTGCACTTGTTGAGCGTGTGCAGCGCGACTCAATAGTTTCTTTTGATATTTGTCTCTTACGCTGTTGCCTCCAATAGTTCTACATACATATATTCAGCGCGCTTTACTTTTACTTTGTTTATTTAATTAAACCACAGGACAATAATTAACTTATTTAAAGACAGCAATATTAACAATACTAAACCGTAACTATGAGTTTCATAGTTGTATGAGGTCTTTCGAAATGTTACACCATAACAAAAGACCGGTACAACATTATCTAATACCTTATACAACTGATGCGAAGAATTGTCAAAGCCTCAAAATATGTATGAAATTAATAATTAAAATGTATTTTTTACCCGTAACTGTGACAATACTTTTTCTTACATACGGACGTAAGTACAACTGATTTTATATTATTTGATCGCATAGTATTCTACCACTTATCCCGCAGAAAATATTCAGTATCTTTCCGATCACGCAGATGCACTACGCTCAAGCATTCTCAAGCAAGCTCAAGCAGAGATTGACTACTGGTTTTCCCAGTTTACCATTTTCCTTTGATCATTCTTTACTGTCCACGCAATGAGACTCTGGAACCAGTTACAAACTAACGCTAAACTCCGCTCCGTTATTGATATGTTGCAAACAGTGATTAAAAAAGCGCTTCATTTTTATTTCAATCCCGATTTGCTATCCTCTCCACCATGCTTGAAATTTAGGTTTTTTGTAACTTCCCTCATTAACTTTTATACACATGGTTTGAAGTAAATAAAGTCGCCAGATCGTTATAGAAAAAAAACTGCTAAAAAACAAATAAATGTTATTTTTGCAAAGTTTATCTTTAAACACAAACTTTGCAATAAATAAATCAACGTTACGAAGGCTTACGTAACGTTTTTAAATAGATCAGTTTAGATTTGAGTAAATATTATGTCTAAGCATATTTAATGTTGATTATTCAAATATAATTTAGTTGTACAGAGTTTGCTTATAAATATATGGAATACATAATTCAGCCTCGTGGGACTAGTGTGTTAAGTCGGCATCGGTGGTTATTTTAATGTGTAGAACTCCTTGATAACCATTCATCTCGCGTTCAAAACATCGACAAAGTTGATAAATAAATTTAAAAAAAAATTATTGATGATCAGAGCAGAGACAAGTTTTTAAAAAAAATCCTTTTATTTTTGAAAATCGCTTGAATGGAAATACGAAATGTGGAATACAAGCGCATAACAAATACATAAAATAACATTTATACAAATAAGCACATTTATAAAATTTATACAAATAAGCACATACAATAATGAAGGTGTTGTTCGTAAAAAAAATTTGAAGCTTTTTTGAGTGAGTTACTTCACTTAAAAATAACTACCTACCATCTTAAAAAACAAAAGGTTTGAACATCTGAATATTAGTAAAATACTCGTATGTGAAGATACAGACTATTTTGCTGAAGTAACGACAAATGACATACAACAAACTGATATAATTATAATTTAAGAGTGTCGATTTTTAATTACTTATTTTTACCTTTCTTGTTGTTTCTAATATTTACAATTTTTTTTATTTATTTATAAAACGAAACAATGTACCTCATAACAAAAATAATGAAAAAATATAACAGAGCCAGTAGTGAGTGCTCAACACCAATAAAATATAATTTTACCCAATTACTCGTACAACAAAAATATTTAGAATGAAACAGGTATCACATCGTAAAATAACATGTTGCCAACACTTATTGCGTATTACAGCCTAATACTTATTGCGTATTACAGCCTCTATATTGATTCATATATGAGATAAATTCATTTAACATTTTGAACACTTTTTGGTATCCAAATATGCGTATATGATATACTCGTATATATTTTTGATGTAAATCGGGAATCGGTACAGTAATCTTGGATGACAATCATGTGTTCTAACTTTGGCAATTTATTTATTTATTTATTTAACAATTATATTGCAGTTACAATCTGGTGGGCATATTAACAGGCGGCAATCTCTTCCGACCAACCAGACAAAAAAAAGCAAGTTACATGGTCGCAAAGACAACGGGGACAATTCTTATTTTTAATGTATCTCACATCCAATTTTATTCCATTTGTATGATACTCGACAAGATATTTGAATTGGTGATGATGACATATTAAAGAGCGTGATCAGGAAATAACATACCTTAAGCCCTATTAATCAAGCCCTCGGATTGAGAGGCATTGGAGTAGACACATAACTCACAATTCGTTATCTATGTGTATCTTGGCAATGCGGACGTGAAATACATACTCGTATGTTATATCTCACATCAAATTTTTCCCCTTTGTATGAAACTCTTCAGCATATTCAAATTAGTGATGATAACATATTGAAGAGTTTGATCTGGAGACAACTTCGGGATACTTCGGGTTGAGAAGTATTGGAGTAGGCACATAACTTACAGTTCATTATCTATATCTTGGCAATACTATCGCACGTGAAACAACAATTACACTCGCAAAAATCTAACGCGTAAATATTGCCAGGAAGCGAACTCTTTAACCATGCTGATCCTTTTTTATTTTCTAGATAAAATCCAGATTCGAATCCGAGAAAGATAAATATTTGTAAGTCAACCTAATGAACAAAAAATATAACAAATATAAAAAGAAAATAAACTCTTCGCCTTCGATTCGTTTTTGTAAATATTTATTTATGATTCATAATAGCTGATTCGCAATGCGATGACAGTTTGGTTGATGATGGCGGTCGGGTGGTAGGCAGTATAAGTCATCCATCTGCCACCATAGCGGAGGGATAATTTGCGGTCGCCATACAATGTAGCTCAATCAAGTGCTGGCGAGCGTGTTCACAGCACTTTATGGGCTAAATATTGTTATCACATCCTATACTTAGATGAAGATGGCAAAGGGCTAAACAACCATTTATTTTATTTGCAAAAAAAAATGTAAGTAACATTTTTATTAAAAACGCATTTTCTTTATAAACTACCATTTTTTTCTTATAAATACGTAATTCAAAATATGACATCAAAGATCAACTTCTTATTTTAAAAATATCGTATTGAAATAACATTACCTAGGAACTCATAAATATCAAAACAAGTTTTTGAAATGATTCGGCATTTACGTTGTGGAACTTCAAATAATGTTTATGATAAAATTTACTTTGATAATTCCACCAATTCGATGTTTCTATCATGACTTGAGTTTTTAACTCTGAGCTGATTATCAGGTAAACTAACTACTTTATATTAATACATAATCTTTTCAGTCTGTGCGTCGTATAATGTATGCATGGTGGAAGTATTTCTATTGAATAATATATAGAAAGAAGTGTTATAAATAAATAAATAAAATATATTATCAACAATCATATAAATACACAAAAAACACAATAAGGCGATCGATATGTATCCTAAGTTGGGATCGTATATTTAACAAAAGTACTTCTTTTTCTAGTTCTTGAATATACGAGTACATACTTCTCCCTGGCTCCATCCCAACTCACTCTTGCGAAGACTGTTGGGGTCAGCTCACCTCGTCCTCAGGTTGTATGCTCTTCTGTCCCGGACTACGTCTCCCAGGCCGTGCCTCTGCATCAGGTTATCTTTTTGCACCGCCCATGAATTCTTTGGTCTTCCTCTGGTTGTTATTCGAGGAAGATCCATGGAGATTGCCTGGTTCACAATGTGATCGGGTGCTCTGCGTCAAACGTGGCCATATCATCTCAATTGTCTCTCCTCCATCTTACTGTTGATGTCTGTAACACCTAGGCTTCTTCGAATGCGTGAGCTTTTTATTTTGTCTCTTAGGATCGGAGCCATAGAGGAGTGCGGGTCTGACAATGGTTTGGTATTATTTTCCTTTTAACTTTACTGGCATTTTCGGATCACATAGAACCCCCGTCATTGATCTAAACTTCATCCTTTTGAATACAGTTTTTGAATATACGTAGATATGGTTAAAAATAGTAAAAACAGTTAATAAAATAATATACATTTTGGATTAAAACTATAAGCCATATTGTAATAAATAAGTATTCACTTAATGAAAACCTCTTTACCATCAATTAAAAAAAAAGTATTAAAATTCTGCGATATTTTATTAGATTGCATTTATTACGATTAAAATTTGAAGTATAAAGTATTCATGAGCAAGTGTATTGAGAAAAAAATTGCTAGCTAGAGGCCTTGAATCAGTTGGATTTAAGGAATTCATTTTTGAGAATATTTAATTCTCAATTTATCCATTTTGTTTCGTTAAATAATCTTATTATGTAAACTTACAATTGTATTATTATTTGGTTGTATACAGTTTATTCTGGCTGGTTTATTGGCATGTGGCAATCTCTTCCAACTTATCAGAAAGGTGTTATACAAGCCATAGGGGAAAACCAGATTGGAACCCTTTTTATACAATCTGTGTATCAATGGGAATCGAATCCACAACCTGAATTGGAGGATAAGCTTTATGAACTAGACTAAGAAGGTCGTCATATTTTGATTGTGGTTTCACGAGAAGTGAGTTACCAGCAGGGTGGGAACTATGTAAAATCATAGATGCTTGCAATAAAACTATCGTATGATATAAACATAAAACAAAAATTACGTGCTAATAACATATTTTCTTTTTTTTTCAACTAATCAAGGGAAACTACTACTTGAATCTTTTTTCTTTCAATAATTTTTAAAAGTTAGGTTTATTTGACAATAATGTTTTGAATATCAGGTTAATTTGATTTTCGTGTTTTCGTATAGTTAAATTATTTAAAAATAAATAAAATTCCCAATTATCATGTACTCGTATATATTATATAATACGAGTATTATATCTAAGGTTTAGTTATACGTACGTCTATCGTTGGGCGTTCTATCTTCGTGTACATTTTTGACGGTTAATCTTCATAAATTGACAATAAATGGCAGAAAGTTTATTTTTATCAGTTATTCGATATACTTTCCTCTTTGATATATGCAATTCTCTG
>OX463841.1:11596418-11647264 GCA_949825065.1 Odontocerum albicorne
GTATTCAAAACATCTGACAGTTCTATTCTTACAACAACGTAAATTAAGTCTTTCTTCAATTATCGAACCCCTCCATGTATTCAAAACATCTGACAGTTCTATTCTTACAACAACGTAAATTAAATCTTTCTTCAATTATCGAACCCCTCCATCTATTCAAAACATCTGACAGTTCTATTCTTACAACAACGTAAATCAAGTCTCTCTTCAATTATCGAACCCCTCCATGTATTCAAAACATCTGACAGTTTTATTCTTACAACAACGTAAATTAAGTCTTTCTTCAATTATCGAACCCCTCTATGTGTTCAAAACATCTGGCAGTTATATTCTTACAACAACGTAAATTAAGTCTTTCTTCAATTATCGAACCCCTCCATGTATTCAAAACATCTGACAGTCATATTCTTACAACAACGTAAATTAAGTCTTTCTTCAATTATCGAACCCCTCCATGTATTCAAAACATCTGACAGTTTTATTCTTAATTTACTTTTTGAGCATTACATAGAAAAGGTCAAGAAAGAAAACACAAAATTATTAAATCATACAGATTTATGAGTAATCACATTTTCTTTTATAAATTTGACCCTGGATTGTTAAATCTTGTATGATAACGTCGTAAACATAGAGAAAAAAATAATATTTTACCGTTTGGGTTTACCATACATAAAATTAATTAAGTGATAATAGGAAAATGAATACCAATTTTGTGTTTTGCGAAAAATTTCAGATGCAACGTCCGGAATAAAGTTATAATATCAAAAGTAAGTTTTTGGAAATAATTTATAATGAAATATTTCAAGTAACTGTTAAATTTCGAGACCATTAAATTAGAAAACAAGACTTTAATGGTAATTTTAGTTTTGCCATTAAATGTTTGAGTAGCAAAAATATATTTGCAATGACATAAAAACAATTCATATATTTTTAATAGGATTTTCGAATGACAGTAAAATTTTATAACAAAATGAATAGAAATATTCTCATACCATTTTTTTTAAATATGCCAAACTCTAATTTTATTATTGGTATTATACAAATATATCTTCACTCCCTTTTTTTTAAGACAGATAAACCGCCTCCGTGATCTAGTTAGTAGAACGCTTGACTTTTAACTCCGGGGGTTTAGTTTCGAATCTTAAAAGATTCCTAGAAAAAGTCTCGTTTAATTTTTTACCATAACCTTACTAAAAAATATCCCAGATTAAATTCCATTACTAAAAACGTACTGAACTAATAAGTTATAAATGGGTTCTGAACTAATAAGTTATAAACGGGTTCTGAACTAATAAGTTATGAAAGTTTTATTACATTCAATACATTTTTAATTTATGTATAGTTTTTTTAATTCATGGCAGATTTAGCGAAAAATGGTTGAAAATAATTTATAAGTAATATCCTAAGTCTCCAAATAAACAATGGTACAACAAGACGAAAGGAAACCCAAGGAGGTGAGGCTGGGAAACAAAAGAAAATAAGGATGAAAAGCTATTGTGATTGATGTAATATTTTTTTTCAATTTTTTTAAGGTTGTTAAGCGTGGTGCACATGTTAGCTCTAGGAAGTTCGTTTCACAGTTGTGCGGAGTGAACCACAAATGAAGATTACGTAAAATGAGATATATTGTTTTGGTATGCAAAGAAGTCTTATCTCTAAACCGAAAAGAATATTCTTTCAGCAAATAAAGTGGATTTTTTTATTTGTAATAATTGGAGTCTGGTTTAAAGTGAAGAACATTGTTATTAAGATTTAATAGGATTCATATGCAAACATTTTGTACTATATTTACATTGTCTAGCGTTTCATACGTCAACGTAATCAAGTAATAAGAACAAGAGACGTTATGTCCGCTATATTCATTCACAACAGAAAGAAATTTATATTAATTATCATCCGTAATTATCATCATATTTAAGGGTTGTAATTTTTATTAGCTGCGTGCACCATTCTACTCTATGATTCCTATCCCTGGCCAGGTGCACTGCTTTGTACAGAATGAAACTAGTTACTATTTTAATTTAATCACTCCAGCACAACTGTCAACAACTTTTTGTTCTTATGTCATGTTCACTTCCTAGCATCACAGTCTTTGGGTAAAGAGACGAGTGTCTTTATGAAGCTCCTCCAATATTGTCTCATTCGTTCTCCACCATGTTTAAGATATGCGAAGCATTCTCCTCCAACATCACATCTCGAATGTCTTAATTTTCCTTCTACCTTTTTGACTTTAAAGTCCATGTTTCAACTACGTAAAGAAAGATAGAGAAGAGTAGTGTCCTCAAAAATCTTGTCTTAGTGTTTGTGGATAAACCGCGGTCTTTCTATATATTAACTAGGCTTATCGTTGTGCTCTTTGCCAGACCCACTCTGCGCTTTATTTAGACTGCGCGGCCTCCAGTTTGGGTAATATTACAGCCCAAGTAAACAAATATCCGCAATCTCTGTATTTCTTTGAGTAGGTAATTAATCTGCTGTTGGTTGGTTCGGTCAATCACCATAATTTTGGGTTATACTGTATTGATTTCAAGTCCAAATATTCTGCTTCCTGCCACAATTCTCTTTTGAATTTTAATCACCTTTTATTCATTGTCTGGAATGAATATTGAAAAGGTCTGATGTGAACATACATCCCCTTCAAACTCTTTTCTGCATTTTTAATTCGGCAGCAATTTCATACATGTAATTGAGATTTTTTTAAAATTTTTGTCCTTTTTGAATAGGTAACTACTTCCATATTATTTTCGGAGAATAATTGGCGCTTACCTTAAACTTTGCATCTTTTTTAATATAAATTAAACATACAAGCAAAATCACTGAAATAAAGACCTTCCATTGTGTATAATATTTTTGTTGTATGGTGGTGGGGCTATTTTCATGCATCCATCTCTTCCAAAATACCAGAAATACGTTAAACGGGTGTTAATTGACAATTAGACCGAAATCCTTTTTGAAAAATCTGGATTCTAACAGGAATCGAACCCGCAACCTCCGGGCTAGGAGACAGGCGTCTTACCAACAAGACCATGAAGATCGTCATTACGGAGGCTTTATTATATGGTTTTAGCCTTTATATCGATGTAATGAAGTAAAAAATAAATATACCTATTTATTACGAGTATATCGCACTGCCATGTAACAAAATATCACTTTTGGAGATCTTGATTTTTATAAGGCTCTTGATGGGCACCACAATTATTTCATGTCAATGAGATACGAAAGCAAGATTGAAAAACTATTTTTAAATTAAAAAAACCAGCCTTCCATCTACCAGACCGCGTGTAATGACAAACCTTTTTCAGACTTTCGGAAAGGATATTATAAGTGTAATAAATTTACCAAACGCTTTAATTAAGTGGAACTCCATATTAAAATATTTTCCTGTAAATCACTTTGTTATTCTATTTAATACATTAATCCCTGCTTCACGGATTTCTATCTCCTATTCTAAGGTATTTTCAGGTGGAATAACCATTCAGCCTGAAGAGAACCTCTGATAGGAGGTAAAAACACGTGTAACGGAGATTAATGAAATAAGTAGAACAAAAAAAGTAATTTGTTGTAAATATCTTATTAATCTAGTTAATAAAATGACAAACCATTATATTGATAGATAACTGACTACATGCTTTATATCAATTCCTTCCTGTAATACAAGAATTAGCTTTTTGAGAGGTAAAGTTGCAATTGTGTTTGATTGTTTTACACATTAACTTTGATTGTATTGAACTCTACTCATGAGTTTTATTAAATCTATCAATGTTTTACAATGATCGCAATGAAAATAAATATTTTATACGATATCAATAAAAATATTAATTAAGTGGTTAAATATAAGATTGGATTATTGCTATTTTCATGTAACATTCTGAACTGTTCATCCTTTAATAAGATAAGATTGGTTAAATATGATAATATTGGTGTATGGCTATTTTCATGTAACATTCTGAACTGTTCATCCTTCAATATGATAAGATTGGTTAAATATGATAATATTGGTGTATTGCTATTTTCATGTAACATTCTGAACAGTTCATCCTTTAATATGATAAGATTGGTTAAATATGATAATATTGGTGTATTGCTATTTTCATGTAACATTCTGAACTGTTCATCCTTTAATATGACAAGATTGGTTAAATATGATAATATTGGTGTATTGCTATTTTTATGTAACATTCTGAACTGTTTATCCTTCAACATGATAAGATTGGTTAAATATGATAATATTGGTGTATTGCTATTTTGATGTAACATTCTAAACTGTTTATCCTTCAATATGATAAGATTTGTTAAATATGATCATATTGGTGTATTGCTATTTTCACATAACATTCGGAACTGTTCATCCTTCAATTTATCGCCCAAAATGTTCATTGGCTTTCCGATTTTGGATTTGCACTACACTCAAGCAGATATTGTTTTTTGGCATTTCCTGTTCATTACTCCTCCTTTTCACGTCTTCCTTTATTATTCATACCGTGAGATTCTGGAACCATTTACCGGTTGCAGTAAGACTCTTACCTTCGTTGCCTTACTTCAAACAAAAACTTGAGCTTTTTTTCAATTTGGAAATAACGTTGTTTTGAAAATAGCGTGTTCGTTTGTAGGATATTGCAGTATGGTAATAAACTTAGCATTTGAATAATTATTTTACTAAATATTTTTCCAATATTTGAATAGATTTAGCACCCCAATTAAAGTTAATGCACCATCAGCTAAGAATTTTTTTTTTTTAACCTGGCGAGTTTATTGCCATTTGGCAATCTCTTCTAAGAAATATATTATATTGAGAAGAAAAGAAACTTTTGAAATTAAGTTACGGGGAACTTTAATCTTGCTTTTTTATTCATAATAAGTCTCGAGAGTAATATATATTTATTTATTTAACACTTTATTGTAAAAACCATCTCACGGACTTATTGCCAGGAGGCAATCTTTTCCAACCAACCAGACAAAATTAAATAAAGGAAGGTACGTAGTAGCAAAAAATATTCAAAGGATTATTCATTTTTATATTTATAGTTTTGCCATAGTTTGTCAACATCATCTTTATCGTTATTAGAAAAAAAAAACCGATCTCTTCTTTGTTGTCCTGGCATACATATTTCACTTTTGCTACATCCATACACCTTGTCATGAATATTCCCGTATTCTTAAAACTTTTCATTCTTCCCTCTTTCAGAATTTGATTAAAAACAGTTATCATTTTTTAGTTAATACAAATTCTTCCAAAACAAATGTCAAATAGCTTTAAATCTTCCTTGGGCTGTTTCGCCACAAGTCACTCGTATTTTACACTGATTAAAGAATTTAGATTGTGCTTAAATACAAACAAAAAAAAACATCTCCTCAACAACTTAGTTAATTTACTTAATTTGGTACTGAATTCGATTGAACGTTGATCAAATCTTTTCGATCAAGTTTATCCAAGTGCTGAGAGCCCGTCGCTCTGGGGAGCCCATTAAATTTATAGTCCAAACCAATTGCCAATATCGCTGGCTATCGCTGGCTATCTCTAGATATTAAAATGCAGAATATACGGCATTTTTGATGTGGGTAATATGGATCTCAAAACCGATTCGATTAACATGTTTTTCAAATAATTTGCAGTATTTATCGCTTAATTAAAAATTGATTAAGAATTTGTGGCCTTTAATATATGAATAAGGTATAACCAAAATTCGGTTTGCGAAGAAAAAAAATTACATTTGTTATATCACAATATAAATTAAGACCACATATAAAATATATTATAGACCACATATATACAATATATAATACATGTTCTGCCTTAAATTGAAAATGTTCTTTTCCAGGAAATGTTTTGAAAAAAAAAAATTTATTATCGTTCATTTCTCAAGAATATACGATACAAAACTCGAATATGATATATATTTGTATGCACTTTAAGTATAGAAGGTACGAAAAGTTTGAGAAAACAAAGAAAGACGTGGCAAATTCACATTCTACCTCTATTATGTAATATACTGAACTGGAACGCCGCTCCCTCTTAACTTGCCGAAAATATTCAGCGTCTTTCCGATCATGAACTTCCGCGACGCTAAAACAGAGATTGTTTATTATCCTTCCCAATTCACCGTTCTTTTTTAATGTCTTCCTTTACTGTCCACGCAGTGAGACTCTGGAACCAGTTACAAATGAATGTTAGACTCGCTCCCTTATTGGCATGCTTTAAAAAGCGGCTGAAAACAGCTAAATTCCTAGTCAGGAATAAGACGTGTTTCACTCCAGATTTTTCTTTCCCTTCCAGCATTCCTTTCTTTCTCACTTGATTTATGGTATCAAACTTTTACTTTTACTCTGTATAATGTTCGTAAACTTTGTAAATATGAATAATAATATGAATATTTTTTGCAAGAATGTAACTTCCTTAATTTTCTTTTGTCTGGTTGGCTGGAAAAGAGTGTCACCTGGAAATAAACCTGCCAGATTGTTTTAAAGATGAAGTATTAAACAAATGAAGATGTAGCAAGACCAAATTCGTTATTGCTGGGCTTCGTAGTCGAGGATCCCCTCACCACTCCATCGTCTATCTTGAGCTGCTCTTCCACATCAACCATGTGATTTTCTGTGGGGAAACAGCCCGATCCTAGATGCGCACTCCCTCCCGCAGATGTCACATACATACATGCTGACTTGCCTGGCTAAGCTGACGCATGTTTGCAGCACGCTGACTGTTTCTCACATGCCTAGCCGTTGAGACGCCATCAGCCCGAAAACATATTGCTCTCCATCTTCCACGGTTCTGACCCATTTGCTCCCAGTCCTCAACCGTCCCGCACAAAGTCAGCCGCTATCGCAGACTGCCCTTATATTGCTATTTCTGCCAACCAACTATTCGCCTGCCCACTACTTCCACTTACAGCATGTGTTTTGGGAGCCTATGATCGCCCATGCGTATTAGCTACATGTTCGGTCCATCGCAATGTTGCCATCACAACCATATTCTCTTTAGGTTTATAGTTGGTGCGTTGCAGGACTGACACATTTGTAACATGATCACTCCAGTGGATCCGAAGAATTCGAGGAAGGAAACGTTGCTGGAACATTTCAAGGTTTCGAATGTGCTTTCTATAGGGAACCCAAGTCTGAGACCCATAGAGAAGTGTGGGAAGGACGATGGATTTGTAGACTTATACGTTAGTAGATTTGGAGATGTCTCTGCTGTAGAATACTTTGTCATTTAACTTAGTAACAGATGCGACTCTTCAATTTATCATCAAGAGAAGAGTTCGATGCCAAGATGTTTCTAAGATATGTGAAGTCAGGCACGTTGCGCGTTGTCCAGTTGCATACCATTCACTCGAATGTCTGGTGATTGTTGTACCTTATTATCTGCAGGACAAGCGATAACCTGAGTTTTCTTTACATTTGTATCTAAACTAAACATCTGATACACCTTTTAGATACTGATTATCTCTCGGAAGCCTTCCTCTGAATACGCAATCATCCGCATATTGCAGCTCTGTAATGTACTCGTACGTATGAGCAACTTTTGTTTTGGGGCGTAATCTACGCAGATTATGTAGCCCCTTATCAGTCTTGTATATCACCTTAATTCCTCTGACACAAAGTCGTCTATAAACGACGAACACAAGATCAAGATTATCAAATTTTCAAATAGGTAAAATCAAAAGTCTTTATAATAGAAATGTATGCATGACGCGATGTGTGGACGTGGCCGAAGCAAAATATTTATATTCCCAAATAGAATGCAGTAGAAATTTATTTTCTCTGCCTACAACAATAGGGACATGGCCTGAATGTGATGATGATGACATCCAAAAGTTTACCTAGACCTGATTTAGGTATTGACATTATTATTAAGTACAATTTTCTCTCCTTTTTTATTGAAGCATTAAAAGTGTTTTCATTTGCTGTAATAAAAATTGACTGCGTTGAGATCGGTAAAACAAAAATAATGGAAAATCATCGAATAATGCGAGAAATTCGTAAAAATAACGTTAAAAATGTTGATAAAAATGACGTTAAAGCAATTTGGTTACTATACTATAGAGCCAATACGTTAAAAATATCGGGTAAAATAAAAATAAATAACTACAAATTATCAGAAAATGTGACAAATTCGTAAAAAAACAAAGTAAAAAATATTGATAAAAATTACGTGAAAGCAATCTGGTTTTACTATTGAGCCAATACGTTTAAACTTACCTAATTACAAACCTGTTATCATAATAAGATAATATTTTAAAATGTATTTTTTACACGACTCGCAATTTATTATTTTATTAAAATAATTATTGATATCTCACGCGCTTTCTTAAAAAGTTTTGCATGTAATAGTTTTATTATATAAAGTAAAATCTGGCGGGCTTATGGTCATATTGTCATATCTTTCAACCAAATGGAAATGTGTCAAAGAACCCTAAGGCGACAACCAGGTTAAAATCCTTTTTATTTAAAAAAATCCGGTTAAAAGACAGACGTCTTACTAATAAGACCAGAGGTCGTCATGATAAGATCAAATTTTAAAGTAGTCTACTATATCTTTGACATGTCACAATGCGTAATTAAATACACTGTGTCGTCTTCATATGAGTCGGTGACCGTAGTCTAACGGTTAGCGTTCATGCTAAGCAAACGGGCGCCCTAGGTTCGATTACTGGATGATTCGCTCTCGGAGTGGTTTTATTCGTAGACTGTTTTTTTATTACATTTATGTGTTTCTGTAGCCTATATGATATTTATCATAAATTCTTATAGCGTTATCAAGCAACGGAAAAAGAACGCTATGTAAAAAACTCTGCCTAACAAAAGGGTCCAGCTAATTACACTTGTCGATCGTTTTGAAACTTTGATCTCGTTGGCACCAGAACTTTGGGTTTAATTTGTCAAGAATATGTGCTTGCTGAAGCGGCTGAAGGGTGACAATTATACACGATCACGAGGAATTGCCTATCATTGCTGAATTAAATTACACGTTATTGATACTGCCCATGTACTTATGGGGAACAGAGTAAGAAAGAATGATGAGGAAAAATGGAATGATTTTTTTTTATATATATTTTTTTTTATATTTTAAAGTTTAAGAATTAAGCTTTTCTGCACCTGTATTAAAACTTACTTTCAATTAACGGACATGGTAAAGCATTAATTTATGGATTGTCTTAATTCGCTGGAAAAGTTTTTCTTCTTTTATGAAATGAACTAGAAATACAAACGTATTGCAATGAATCTACTTATTTATTATTGTAATAGGGTGATTTTTTTGTTATTTACACACTGTGTAATAATTGTATTTAGCTCAACGTTTCAGACTAATCGCACAGTGCGTTTTCAGGAGTCATTAGTTCCGCATTCTCGCTCATTTTTAATATCAACTATGATAACTTCGGCGACCTAGTTAGTAAGACATTTGTCTTATAACCTGGATGTTATCTGTTCGATTCCCGTTGGTACCCAGGTTTTTCCTAGTATTGGTTTTACTTAAAACTTGTTTAAGGAATCTTTTTTTTTTTAACCTGGCGAGTTTATTGCTATGTGGCAATCTCTTCCAACCAACCTGAAATATGTTTTATAGACCCAAAGTGAAAATCAGACTGGAATCCTATTTAAAAATATCTGGGTTCCAGCGGGGATCGAACCCGCAACCTCCGGATCAGCAGACAAGTGTCTTACCACCAGGCTACGGAGGTCGTCTTCTGGTTGGTTGAAAGACACATGGTAATACATGCATCGAGTTTATTGTATACTTTTTCGTACAGTGTGCTTCAATATAATAGAATTGGTAATTCATTTTGAAGAGTATGGTCGCAATCGAGCCGTTGGGTATAAAATCACCGGAGCAGGCGTGAAATACGGTTTGTCGTTGAACGTGTTAGTAACACTACCCAGCGTGAAGCTAGCGACACTTTAAAATACACTAAAATACATTGTTACTAGAACTCTTACCAGATTGGTTTTCTGGTTTTTTTGGTACTATCGAGATTAGAACCCGTAACCACCAGGTGGAATTCAAGTGTCAACCAACTCTACTTACTGTACATGAAAGTTTATTATACCTACTCCAGACAATAAAAATTATACGAAATCATTAGTGTCCCAAAAAACGATTTTGAGTATTTTTACTACACCTAATAATATGCTTCATCATGAAATAACCAAAATAATCTACGAGTATATTCCTTATAATCCAAAAATCCCATGCCACCTTCGCTGTACCAGTACGGAACACAAGAGACAATAGTCAGTTTTAAGGGCTATCCACCAAACAACCATGACATCCTGTTTGGCCTCCATTGTCGGACCCCATTCAGCGTCCGTCTTGCTTCGACGTCTTAATGCAGCTCCGATAATAAGAATTAACGGCCGTGCTTTGGTAGATTCAATTTTACCATCCTCACACAATGGCGCCTTGCCGCACCGTGGAGAATCGTTTCAACGGAATATACCTCAATGGATTCGATTTCGACTCATTCAATCCGATTTTTTTGCTTTGAGTCAAATAAATTGAGGTATGGCCGTATTTAATTTGTCGAAAAAAATTGTTTGGTTTTGACTTTTGTCAGATTTTAAAGTTTAATCTGGTTAGATGAATGGACCAGATGATTTAATTTTATTTTTTTGACTAAATGTCAATCATGTTATTTCCCAAAGTTTTGTTGTATCAAAAAAAAAATAATCAATCGTTTCAGAATTCTCTCTTAATTGCATACATATATACCATCGCGCGGTTTACTTTTTGAAGTAGGCAGATAGGACACTTTTCCACACCGTTATATTTACATACACACCCTATACCAAATTCACATCCATTCATTTCGCCATGAATGTTTGTTTCTTATATTCCTTAACTTTCCCTCAGCTATTTTTTTACAACTATCTATCTTCGTATATTTTTTCTCTCGGTTTATATTATACTTGTTTTAAAGTTTTCTCGGCTTATAATATACTTGTTTAAAAAGTTTTCTCGGTTTAATTTTACTTGTTTAATAAGTTTTCTCGGTTTATATTATACTTGTTTAATAATTTTTCTCAGTTTATATTATACTTGCTTGATAAGTTTTCTCGCTTTATATTATACTTGTTTAATAAATTTTCTCGGTTTATAATATACTTGTTTAATAAGTTTTCTCAGTTTATATTATACTTGTTTAATAAGGTATCTCGGTTTATATTGTACAATACTTGTTTAATTAGTTTTTACACCAACCCATTCTCTTAATGCTTGTATTATTAAGCTTATATTTTTCTTAATTGTTGTCCCCTAAACCTTAATTTATTTCTCAAGGGAATTTAGAGGTTAAGAGTCAATTTACCGTTTTGGTTCATAAATTGCGAAGTTGTAAAATTGGATTAATCAAACTCTTCAAAAACATTATTTCAAATATTTTAGTGACCCAATTAAGAAACTCAAGTTTTATTAAATTTAGCTTAAAACGTATGTGTATTTAGATATTTTTTTCAGAGTGCCTAATATTTATCTTTAGCAGTTGGTCCAAAGTTGAAATTCAGTTTTTTTGCTCAAGAGAGAGCCTCAAGGAAAGAAAATGATAAAAATTTTTGATTCTCACTTTCCTTACGATTTTAAAATAGATTTTTTTTCTGTTTCAACGAGTGAAATAAATGTGTTTAATATAAAACAAGACATGGATCTCTACTAATAAGGTCATACAATGTACGAATATAAAACAAGACATGGATCTCAGCTATCTATAAGGTCATGATATGTATGATTATAAAACAAGACATGGATCTCAGCTATCTATAACGTCATGCTATGTATGAATATAAAACAAGACATGGATCTCTACTACTCATAAGGTCATACAATGTATGAATATAAAACAAGACATGGATATCAGCTATCTATAACGTCATGCTATGTATGAATATAAAACAAGACATGGATCTCTACTACTCATAAGGTCATACAATGTATGAATATGAAACATGGCATGGATCTCAGCTATCTATAAGGTCATGTTGTCTATGAATATAAAACAATACATGAATCTCTACTTTTCATAAAGTCATTGAATGTATGAATATAAAATAAGACATGGATCTCAGCTATCTATAAGGTCATGCTATGTATGATTATAAAATAAGACATGGATCTCAGCTATCTATAACGTCATGCTATGTATGAATATAAAACAAGACATGGATTTCTACTACTCATAAGGTCATACAATGTATGAATATAAAACAAGACATGGATATCAGCTATCTATAACGTCATGCTATGTATGGGATCTCAGCTATCTATAAGGTCATGCTATGTATGATTATAAAACAAGACATGGATCTCAGCTATCTATAACGCCATGCTATGTATGAATATAAAACAAGACATGGATTTCTACTACTCATAAGGTCATACAATGTATGAATATAAAACAAGACATGGATATCAGCTAAACGTCATGCTATGTATGAATATAAAACAAGACATGGATCTCTACTACTCATAAGGTCATACAATGTATGAACATAAAACATGACATGGATCTCAGCTATCTATAATTATAAAACAAGACATGGATCTCTGCTACTCATAAGGTCATGTTGTGAACGAACAAATAATCGTTGAGACCACTTTTCACTTACATATTTGAATCACCGATCGAATATTTTTACTCTCCAAATGAATATTTTTTTTACATTTTCCAGGGGACTAGAATAAAATGGAAAGAAGTTTATAATTTTAATTTTTTATTTAAAAATATAATGACAATTTTTGTATCTTGATTAATTTTATGGATTCATTTTCTCATAAAAGTATTTGTAAAATAAAGTAAATTTGTCTTAATTTTAAAATCTTTTAACTGAGACTCAAATTTACTTTATTTTATAATTACTTATGAGAATATGAGAAAATAAATCCATAAAATATTTTTTTCTGTTTATAATTAAAATGAAAGCAGATTCTTTAGATATCAAAAATAAAAAAAAAACTCAATGTTAAAAAAAATATTAGGTTTTGTCACTTTCATTCCTCATAATATAGTATTTACATTGTTTACAAGTATTTACATATTTTAAAAATATGTTTTGTATAAATAAAGATAAATAAAGCCATAAATATACATTTACAAAGCGTCGAGAGATATTCATCAATAAAATATTAATTTTTTCATTTGCAAAAACACATTTAGATTTGCAGCAACATTTAAAGCAACATCACATATATTCCAATATATATATCGAATGAAACATTGTACATATTTTTTTTTCACTAATTTTATTCAAAAAAGTTTAGAACATTGAAAAAAATAGTAAAATAGATACATTTGATTTGAACAAGATCAGAATCTGTTTCAGTTATAACTGACAGAACTGACAGAAATATAATGAAAAATATGAGATACTATATGAAGTGCTGATTTCCTTTTGCTACATCTAATGA
This sequence comes from Odontocerum albicorne, assembly GCA_949825065.1. Lineage (NCBI taxonomy): Eukaryota > Metazoa > Arthropoda > Insecta > Trichoptera > Odontoceridae > Odontocerum > Odontocerum albicorne. The sequence continues at coordinate 11,609,815 of OX463841.1, forward strand.
ATGTTTACTATAAATAACAATTATTTAACATATATTATTCATATGTTTCAGGGAATCCTGTCCACAATTAAAATATTTAGGTAATTTATAATACCTAGACTTATAATGAAATAATGGCATTGATTCAAAAGTGTTAACGACGAGATTTTACACTTTATAGATTTTTTGTAAACAAACTAAATAAAAACATCGTCACTTTAATGATAAATTCTCGAAGACATTTTAAATTTGTGTAATTTTTTTAATATTTCATTTATATTCATTATTGATTTGAATGTATGTAATCCAAATGTCTTTGAAGAACTGCAAAGATAATGCATAAAAAGAGATTTGAAATATATAATTTAAACGAAATATGAGTTACCTACATTTCACGAGAACTTGAAAAATTCCCTTATGCTTGACCAAATATGACGATGTTACTTTGCAACGAATCTAATAAATGTATATACTTCACATATTTTACATAAATGGTATGTAATTTTGTAGAAAATAATATTTTTACTAAAACAAATCGTAATGTGGATATTTTTATTTTTTTTCCTTTGAGTTACAAACAGTTTTTAAATTAATTATTAATTTATTTAAAAATATATATTACATAGCGCATAGAAGAAATTCGTTTAACCTGATAAAAAAATTAATACAAAATTTATGCTACTTATGATAATACAAACAATACATTTGTATTACAAAATAACTAAATAATAATTTTCTGGTTTAAAGAAATGTTGAAACAAAAAAAATATATAAATAATATAAAATAAAATGGGTCAGTCTTATTAGTTAAATATAGTGCAAATAAAAAATAAATACAAGAATAGGTACACATTAAGAATATTAACCGGGCGTTCATCCATTAAAAAATGTAAGAAAATTACTTAATATTAATCTTAAAATCTATCATCACAATTATAAATATTACTCGGTTTCTAATTAAATACGTACTATAATTATGTCACGGAAATACAGTTAATCTTATTGAATAGTAAGTTATATAAATTATTTAGAGCTTTCCCTATATTTACACAGTGACGTAATGCTCCGTCTTTTTAATACTGATAAAATATCTTCAAATTCATATAAATAACACGTCAGATAAATACCTTAGAATAAATGATATATTAGCAATTTGGACATAGTAAGAATTCACTTGAAACGTTTTTATGTGTGTAAAAACGTAGCATTACGGTGGTTAAGGAATTGAAATCGTTTCCATTACAAAACCGGTTCCAATTTGAAAGAGTAAAACTCACAAGCGAGTTGGATCTTGTGAACTGTACGCCGCGCCGAGAAATGGAATCATTTTGGTCAAGGAGAGACGTTGAGTTATTGTACTGGCGTTGGATCTGTTTCAAATGCTTCTCTTATCTCATACGTCGGAAGTGGCAGGTCCTCAATTAGACAATATCTTATGAAGACTATGAGAACAGATGTTGCTATTTAATAAGCTTCCCAATTAATGTTTTACTTGATGCCATCGTTTAATCATACAATCAGTATTGCGTAATATTTTCTTTTTATGAGCCGTTTTTAGCTAAATGTTGATTCAATTGAACACTCTCAGAGTCTACATATCAGTTATTTACATGTTGAAAATTCATAATGTTAATTTGTTTACAAGTTCTTAATCGTTTCACTATAAATATTCACAAGTCTATAAACACGTATGTACTGTTTTCAAATATTTGCAAACTTTACATCGGACTTCGCAACACCAGTGGAAAGTACATGAGCACCTTTCGACAGAAAGTACTTCTTGCGTTCTGTAACCTCTTCCACAACACATTAAATCACACCCGTCGACACCTATGGAAGTGTCATTGCACTGTCTTCCGTGAGTTCCTTGTATTCCGAACTTCAGGTTCTTCTCGCAGAATCCAGGAGATGCATCCAGATAAACCAAGTCCCAGCTCTCGGGAGTCTTGTGCTCTCGGGTGTGTGGCTTCAGTTGGAAGTTATATTTATTCCTTTTCCGAGCCGGAACTCGACCGGCAGCTTGAAGACTGTTGATCGAATGAGAGTTAGGTCCAATTCCAGGTGCTGGAGGAAGATTTTCATTAGGTCGCAATCTGTTGCTCACGCTGACACGGGAAGCGCCATCGAAGCGATCTTTGAGTCGGTCTCCGATGACCCTGAAGTTTTGCAACCTCATCCAACAAGTCTTCATGGTGCAAGAACCAGACATTCCGTGACATTTACATTCTTGCTTCATTTCAGTTTTGACGTGCTGTGGACAAAAAAATAAGACTATTAAATATCGTTATTTTATACAAATTTGTTCCGATGTTTTGATTTCTTTATATATTAAATAGTGTATCTTAAATCCTTAATGATGTTCTTTCTAAGATTAAATTATTTGATATTTTTTCTGTTTTCATTAAGTAGTTTACGCTGACATGAGTTTTTGCAGGTCAAGTAAGATTAATATTTATTCGTACAAGGTTAACCAATATAATTCAGAATATTACATGTCTGGTAACGAATATGGTGAACTAAACACAAAATGTACGAGTACACATATGTTCATACGTAGCAAAAAACTCTAATAAGCCCCTTGACGTGATAGATGCGGTGCAGGCAAATATTTACAAAATAAGGAACAATTTCCCTTACATAAACAATCTCAATAGATTCGCAGTAAACTCAAAATAAAAACATGCACTTAACATGTTAAATTAGTTGGCTAATAGAAATATTTAGTTTAAGCTTTTCCATTTAGGCAGAGATAAGGAGAGGATAGTAAATTGAGATATTGATATTTTTTGTCTCAGCCAACCAAACACTTGAAGCAGCCGTCGATAAAACACGTATCTACACTCGTTCCGTTATAAATCTGGTGATGACAGCTGACACTCATATCGAGTCAACAGTTGACAGGTCCGACTTAAGATGTAAGCAAGAAGCTCGCTGTAATCGCCCCACACGGAATGCGTCGAGAGAAAAAAATAAATCAAATATTTAAATCAGTAGTATTTTAACACATCTTGTCTGAAATGACCATCACATCCTAAATCACCCGAGTTCTTGATTTTTTCAAAATCGGCTGATTTTATCATGAAATTTCAAAATGATTTGTGTATTTATTCTTCTTATTGTGTTTTGTCCTACTGCCGAACGTTGGCTATCAGTCGCAGATTCTGTAACCATGAGTTCACCTCCTTCCAGGACTTCGAAGCCCTTCATTTTTTACTGAATTATGAAATGTAGAAGCTGGTATTTCTCGGGAAGGCCCAAGACATTTATTATAAAAATGCGAGTCTTTGACTATGCACATGTGATTGGACCTCTCAATAAACAAATCAAGGGCAATAAACATAAAATCCGATTTCAGCGGGTCACGGAATGTTAGAAGCGTGGCAAATTATTTAGATTTGGTAAAATATTTATTGATAAGATAAAAAAACTCTCTTTTTATATCAACTCACGATATAACTAAAAGTAATTATCAAAAAGTAAGTAAAGTATCTACTGAATAACATTTTAAGAAATCTAGAGTTGGCCCTGACAATCGGTCGGTGACGAAAATTACACACACATATAAACATTATTGATGTTTTTTTAATACCATCACAGGCGTGATATGGATGCAAATCGATAAAGTATGCCCAATCCGTATGTTTGAATTGTCGCCCCGCCTTGAGCATTGTTAAATTATTAATATTATATTATATATCGCCAACCGGGGTGGGCGACACTTGACAGCCGCTCGACCAATCAAAATCGCGCGTTCACTGCGGACGTGTTGATTGCCCGATACACAGCCGTGGAGGCGAGACACACGAAGAAATTGTGTTATCCTTGTGGACATTTACATTCAGCATAAATAAAAGTTACGTGTTTTATGACGGCCGTAACACGTATTGACAAGCGTTGATTTGTTCTATCGAAACGAATTGAAATATTATTCCAATAATTGGAGTATGAGTATGAAGTCTCATAGCGTTTATGTTGAGTATTCAAAAGCTTTTCACGAAAAATAGGAAACTGGCCAAATTTCAGACTTTTTTTCAGCTTTTTATTATTAATTTAAAATATAAGCATCATGAACGTGTAGATAGATTTACTTATTTAAAATGTACGAATATTTATTATGATACTTTTGAATTAGGTACAATCTCCGTAACTTACAAGAGTTTGGTTCTTGTTGATATCCAGATTTTTTAAAGGATTTCTTCAGCTTGGTTTTCATATCAGACCTCTTGATATGAAAACCAGGAAGGAAGAGGTTTATGACATGGCAATAATCCCGCCAGGTTATACAACGGAAGTGTACAATAATAGTATTGAGAAAGTAAAAAAATAACACAGTTAATTTTAGTGATAAGAGTAATGTAATAAGTAATACATATAAGTGTAATCTTTAAAAGTAATGTAATCTTCAAAAGTAATCTCCCAATATCCTTGAAGCGAAGGGTCTACAACCAGTGTATTCTACCAGTACTTATGTATGTATGGCTGCGAAATATGGACGCGCACATTAAAGAATACTCAAAAGCTTCAGACCGCACAAAGGGGAATGGAGAGATGCATGTTAGGATATACTAAAAGATACCGTAAACGAAACACCTGGATTCGCAATATAATAAAGGTAGAAGACGTTATAAAGGTGTGCAAAAGAATGAAATGGCAATGGGCAGGACACGTAGTCAGAATGTCAGACTATTGATGGACATCCGAAATAATCCAATGGTACCCAAGAGGCATAAAGAGACCCAGAAGAAGACCGAAGGTACGCTGAATAGATGAAATCAGGAAGCATTGCAGCATCACATGGCATCAATGAACAAAAAACCGAACTATTTGGAGCCAACTTGGGGAGACCTTCATCCAGCAGTGGATCGACCTTGGTTGACAATGATAAAGATGACATATAAGTGTGTAAGCCAACTGTTTCAGAACAGGCAATGAACCTAGTGACACGACTGATATATACTGTTCATTTTTTAATTGTAGTCAAGTATCAAAATTCTCATGATCGTTTAAGTGTAGGTATATACGTGTATGGTTCGAAAACATAAAGTAACTTCACAATTTTTAAACTATTGTAAAACACTAACAATCCACAACTGATAACATAATCGAACAAATAGAACCTTTAATATTTTTTAATTCAATTAATTTAAAATACGTGTATTGACATAAATAATTGATTTAAAGTACGTGTATTAACATAAACAATTGATTTAAATTACGTGTATTAACATAAACAAATCAGTCCAAAAAGAAGTCAGAATATAAACAGGTCTTATATTCATCTCAATTACTTTTAACATCAATCTCAATTCGCTCAAGTCATGAGTCATGACTCAATGGGCATTCTGAGGAAGAGCGTCCCTCCTGTCTGCGTTGTGTGTAAATATGCCAGGGAGATGGCAAATTGACTGAAGCAATGTCACACTGACTGCCAACAGTTTGTATTCAAATCATATGTTTGCTGAGCGCTGAATTTGCATGTCGACCGAGCGCGCGCATGTCTACACCTGCTTTGGCCATCCCGAAAATGTCCTTTCAAAAGATACCCTTATTGTAATGAGGATTTACTTGTTGATACTTGTTCTCATGCAGAATCTTGGGATGATGCATTTTGTGCATGTGTGGGATTTTCAGATGGTGCCTAAAGAGAAATTTTATTGTTTTATTATGGAATGTTTTTGAAAATATACATATGATCCCGGCATTGTTCCTGTCGGGAAGACAGAGAGCAAAGCGCAAAACTTTCCTATCTAACACATATCCTTCGCCTCTTCTGCATCTATTACTTCTACGATTTCTCTGACTTTTTACATTTCCATTTTTTCAAAACATCATTTACTTGATCCAGTCATACTTTCCTTGGGCTTCTCCACGACTTCTTCCACTCACATTTAGACGTTTCATTCATTTATATCATGTTTTACAAGAAACTCGCTTTTTAAGTAGCTTTAACAACATTGACAAAAAATAACCTGAAAGGGGTTTTTCGATAAAACTATTGATTGGTTTCTCAAATGTTAATGTTTCTATACTTACAGCTCTTCCAGCTTCATTGTTGTGCAGATTCATCTTCTCCCTGATATTTCTGCCTTGCTCTCCAGTGTCAACAAACTCCCTAGAGAACTTGAAACCGAAGCCGATGTTGTCCGAGCATCCACCCCATACCCAGTCGCTTACGCCTGCGGGGCCCCCGTTAGTGCGGGCGCCCGCCGGCTGTACGCCCTTGGCGTGATGGCTGTAGTCGCAGGTGCAGGATTCGATGCTGCCTTCGGCACACGCACGGGCAACCGCGTGCGTTACGCCGGCACTGGTGATCGCGTAGATAAACGCAGTCTCTCTACATCCTGAGAAGAGAAATTATAATAGATTAGTAAAGAAAAGTGCATTTTTCAAACGATGGTTTATGTTTGATGTATTAAAAGTCTTTCCATATGCTGGAGATATGTGTAATTGTTATTTCAACAATTATTTAGGATTTCCATTATTTTATACTGTGATAAGAAATATAATATAATACATGAATTATTTGGTATATTAATTTTATATTTTTTAAAAGTATCAGGTAAATTCATAAATTTTGAAAAATACTGAAAGATATTATATAAAAGTGAAAAAAAATGTGTGATGGCCAGTTTAAATTTTCATCTGATTTTCTGGTATTCTAATGAAGGATACACAAATGATTATCTAGCAAGATATTGGCAAACTATTTCACATAATTTGCACATTACTTGATTTTGAGAACAGCGAAAGAAATGTTTGTATCAAGTTCAAATACATCAAAAATCGTAACAAATCTTTAGATACAACCAGTACCAGTACGTGTAACTTGAATGTTAACATATTGTTGACCAAAATCACAATACTGTGATGTGATGCAGTAGATGAAATACCTCAGAATTACTATGTCGTCAATTGTAAATCGTTCGCATTGGAACATTTTCATAAATGCAAATACGTAATCCATCTCCGGGGCGGACAGCGTCAAGCTGCGATCACCCGCCAATATTAATTTCCCACCAAAACAAACGACTACACAAATAAGACGAACGCGAGCGCGAGCAAAACGAACAACGACACAAATAAAACGAACGCATTCCATCAATCATGTAAATAAGATATCAGCCCAAACAGCAAACAAAGAGGTCGAGTTTTTATTTTGGCAAGGGCATCAATTCGAGATGGCCGCCTCCGCCGCTGGGTCTTCCATTGTATATCTGCATTTCCCAGGGAGAACCGCGAGCCTCTTACATGTCATTTGTTTGTCCATCCGTCTCTGTTGCTGACACAGCTCATTAAGTGGCCGAATAAGCCTCGGTGTACAAAACTTCCTCTCAGAAGGGACTGCATATATTTGAAATAAATCCATTCATCTGACAGTCGGCAGGCTGGGTAGGATTGCGCTGAATGCGCTTGTTCTGATTTAACATCAGGGCGGTCGTCGATACGTACTTTGAATGAATGGCCAACGTAAATTGCACCGGTGATGATAATTGTGTCAATAAATTACGAATCGAATTGATATAATTGCCATTTAACTGCACTCCGCAGACGTATCGAGCAAGATATGTGCAAAACGTTCGGGAGCTTTGATAATGGAGAAATTTTAAATGTTCGGTCTGCGCAGCCATTTAGGAATTCCAATTAATATCTAGATGTTAATTAATTACTTTGACCAATTGCTTAGAGAATATAGTAGTTACTCAAACTAAGGATAATTAACACTCAATGGTTCTGAATCTTTTGTATCATTTCGTTCATTTCAGATCTTGACTGTGAGACTGGTTATTACATCTCATCTTAAATATTTTTTGTAATCTGCAATATAATATCCTCTTGATAGATATATTATGTTTTAGTTATAAGCTTATTTTATAAGTATTGTATTGTTTAAAGAATTTAATGAATTTAATTTCATTTTACTTTTCGTTTTGTTTTGAAATTTGCTAATAAATTTTACTTTGGTTTTGTAAGTTTTGAATAAGTTAAATTTCTTTTATAATTATTATAATTATAAAGTGTCGTTTATTTTGTCAATAAATAAATACATTTTAAACGTTTTTATAGTTCATATTTTATTTCAAGTACTCGATAGACGTTAAAAGCGTGCTTTCAAAATAAATGAGGTGAAATGTTTGTGCGGTGAATTTGTATTTAATATCATATTTAATATACTTTTATGTTATAATACCACTTTAACATCATTTAAAAGAAAAAAATGGAATATATTCACATAAATAATACCCCTGACATACTATCTTCTGCTTTTTCAATTATGGATATTTTTAAATTGAAAAATAATTTAATCAAAGCTAAACATAAAAAATCACATTGATAAAAGCACCTGTGTTCTTTTTGTTTGCATTATTGTATTATAAAATTCATGGTATTATTTCACCAACTTCGAAACGATCCCTAGCAAAAAAGTTTGAGGAAGTGGGCGGGTTTTTCCACACCCCAATATCAATCAAACTTGAAAAGATTATTCAAATGTCTTTATTTGACCTCTCAAATATTTTTTACAAAACTTTTGTATTATAATGATCGCATAATGCTAAAAATAAATAAACATGTTTTTAGGAGAGAGAAAAACATGTAATATTGATATATTTTAAGCATGCAAAATAGTTTCAAAGAAAAGAAAAATAAAGTATTGCTGTGTTTAAATATATAAATGACTAAAAAACACTATTAAAAAATATACTTGGTGTTAAAGCATAAAGCATTAATACACATTAAAATAGAAAAAAAATTATTCAAGTTAAAATAATATCAATAAATGGCTAGAGAATCATTAAACGTCGGTAAACAATCCGTAGCTTAGTGGTAACATTATTCCCTTCCACTCAGAGATTTCGGGTTTAATTCCCTAAGGAGCTCAAAAAAAGGTGCCAGTCCAATAAAAGAGTTCGTCTGGCAAAACGTGCACGCGCTGATCGTAGTGATGCTAACACGTTCAATGGCAAATCGCGAGTTCTGTGCTCACTCCAAATATTCTGAAAACCTGAAAGCTCGATTAGTGGAGCTGAATACAATATTGTCTCCCGGCTCTTCTATACATCCGCAACACTTAAGTATTTCAATATATACGCAACGATATATTGAAGGGACATAAATAAAAATAAACAACTTGACTGACTCCCAGGATATGAAAATTAAGCTCAATTCAGGTAATTTAACATTTTCAGCATATCAAAAATTATTCCCTGTTTTTTTTTTAAAGAAATATGTATTTCTAGAGTAATTACACATAATCACCTATATATCTTAAAAAATACTTTACACATTTTCTATTTCAACTGAGAACATCATGAACTCTTGTAAGTACGAGTGTTATACTGAACTAAGCCTGATAAAGTGTCTTTTCCAAACTATATGTATTCCGTGTATTTAATAATTAATTTTATCTCAGTGGATTTTGTAAAAGCACCCATTCGTCGGGGAGGTATTCGAGTTATGCGAGATTATACTGAATAAGTATTCTAAATTAATGTGATAATATGATCAATGATATTTATAATCAAAGTGCATTAATGGCAACACAGGTGGTCGAGTGCATTGGGGGAGAAGTCCGGGTTTTCTATTTTAAATCAACGTTTAATCAAAGTCAAATGAAGAATTTTACAAATACCAAGAATGATAAAATGAGTGGTATTTTTTTCTCTTAACATAATGTAACATTAATAAAGTCAATCGTTGAAATATCAGGGTGTACACTCACGGAGTTTAACAAAAAGTCAAATTTAATAGCATTACAATACTTGAAAGGATATACCATCTGAGAGACATGATGTATCTCAAAGTAAGAACCATTTTAATGATGTTGGGTTGAGCAGTCCTCAATCTGTCTTTGGCAGTAGATGACATCCTACTTTTCCATTTTATCACTTTATTAATCATTGAACCCACAAATCTTTCGAGTATTCCAATTCACTGAGAGGTATTTCCTGCGGGTGGGCTTTTTTGTCTGGAGACTTTATACAGATCTAACAACAATTTATCATTGTTTATACCTTTTTGCCCACAATATATCCAAGCAAATGTAGCAAAATCTCAAGACATGGGGATGAAAAATTGCAAAAGTAAAAGCAAATACGATATATGAGTAAACAATGAGAGATTAGAAATTGAGGAATTCTGCTATTTGATTAATATTTTTTTCAGGTGAAGCAAAAAGGAGATCGAACTATTTATAACTAACTATAGGAGAGAAAATCAATGGGACACCTAAAACAGACGGTATCAAGATCTGCTATGATGATATTCCACAACAGTACTTTAGTACCAACTTCGATGTATGTGAGTGAAGCATGAGGAGAAGGCTGACAAGAACTGAATAAATGCTGTAAAATTGAGTACACTGAGAAGATATACGGTGACAATGTATGACAGAAGATAGAACGAAATGATTAGGGATGAATGTGAAAGTTAATGTTTTGAGCGAGATAAAGAAGAGCACTCTGAGATGATTTAAGAATGTAGAATAAATGAATCAAGAAAGACTAATACAACAAATATATAGTGCAAGGCGTATGAGAGAAGGACAAAGAATAGTGTGGTACAATCAAGAGGATGGTATTTTGAAATAAAGAAACTTAGAAAGTCAGAGAAATCTTAGAAGTTGTAGATGTGGAAGAGGTGAAGGATATGTATCGACTCATCGAGACAGGAGTCTTGATTTCTAGCATATGTGTCTACCGCGACATGGAAATGACGTGATGGTAGTATGCATGTTATATCCGAAAATTTCAAGAAACGTTCATAAAATATTTTGCATATAAACGAGTATTCTAAATTGAGTTAGCTGATATTGAAAAACTAAGCTTAATCGTTTTGAAAACTAGTTTAGTAGTTGTGATAACGATACGATAAGGAGATTATTTATTACCTGCTTCAGATGCAACTTATGTAAGGACACTTTGAGTGCAATCTTGTGTAATTATGTAGCGCATTTGAATACCAGCTTGTGAGGACTTGTAATTTATAATGACCCGTTTGACACTTCTAAAATAAATCACCTAATTATTAACCCTTCCACTGTCAGAATTCCTGTGAATTTGTAATACATTAACTATGAAATTCATTATCTTAAATAATATAACATATATCTATAAATTGAAAATCATAATTGTTATAAAGCTCATAACCATTAATCGATGTTTGTTTTATGACTAAAATATAATTGATTGTTATGTAGTTCATTATTGTTCAATGATATTTGTTTTTTATCAAAACAATTTATTGTAATGCACTTATCATGCATAATCAGTAATTGATATTTGTTTTTTGACCAAAATATAATTGATTGTTTTGCAGTTTATAATCATTCATTGATATTTGTTTTTTGATCAAAACAATTGGTTGTTACGCAGTTCATAATCAGTAATTGGTATTTGTTTTTTGACCAAAACATAATTGGTTGTTATGTATGATAGTTTATAATCCTTTAATTATATATTTTTTGACAAAAACATAATCGGTTGTTATGCAGTTCATAATAATTAAATGGTTTTTGTTTTTTGCCCAAAGAATATGATTTTTTTGTCACCAATTAATTACTGTTGAACAGTTTTTGTAGTTAATATAAGGGCAATTTATAAAGCGCCGTTTAAAGCGAACTCTCCAAGAATGCTATGTAACTCGGTATTCGAATCCATTATTATTAACAGCTTAAAAAAATTCCATTTTCTCTTCGAGAAATCTCTTCCAATCAACCCGACAACCAGTAATCCCTTTTTAATAAAATTGCGTACCAACGGGAATCGAACCCGCATCCTCTGAATGGGAGATAAATGTCTTACCAACTAGGCCATGGACGTCGATTTAGGCCATTTTTAATAATAAATTTGGAAAATTATCATTTAATATCAATATGATCAATAAGTCACCATAAAAGTGATGATACCACATTTTATTTAGGCAAAATATTTCTTTTTTTTTATATAAACGTGATCATGAATCATCCTGAATAAAGGACCCAATACATATTTTATGTTTTCTGAGATACTCCTAATTAAGGATAAATCCCATTGCATTTTATGAAACTATTTGGTATTCAATCATAAAATACTAATTTAATTCACTAGATATTTTTCTTCTGTATTTTTTATATTAAGTGTTTTATAATTTGGTTATTTTTTGTAAATAACTATACTATATACGTCCAAAAAACAATCAGAAAAAATATTATGAAGAGGTAATCTTGTATAACTGGCCTCAAGCGAATAAATATTGAAATTCTCGTACCAGAATTATTAATTAATATGCAGTCGTCATGGAATGGATGCAGTCATCATTTTCGGGTATGCATTGTTCGCAGACTTGTATTTACTAATAGTTTAAGAAGATAACGTATACTTTAATAAATTGTATATCAGATTAAAGTGATAAATTGCTTTTAAACGTTTTTTTTACCAATACAATAATTTGATGATAAATGAAAAAAAATGATGTCAGCTGTAGCTCTCAAGTACAGAGATATTCAAATATATATTTTTTTATTAGGTGTACAACAGGGTTTCTCAATCCTGTGCCCGCGGGCGCATGTGTGCCCTCGGAGTTATTTGCATGCGCCTGCTGCAAAGTTATATTTAATAACGAAAAAACTAATAATCGTCAAATGTTTTGATATATTTTATGTATTTCAATATTTCACATTCATATTTACGCCTTTTTACTGGTAGAAATATAACGGTACTTGTACAAAATAAAATAATTAATAAATAAAAGTAATGAAAGGCAACTTACATAGCGTCGTTAAGAGAGCAACATCTTTCTAAGAGCGCTCCATCTCAATAAATCATTAAAACATGCTCAAAATAATCCACAGGATCTGATACTAAATTTGTTATTCTCATACTAATCGGTTGTTGAAATTATAATAAAACAATGGAGCGAAAATTGAATTGCGTACTTCTTATTTTCAAAAAAAAAATTGCGAAGTACATGAAGAAATTAATAAATGGCATAAATCATGGTCGGTTCTTGGGGTACATGGTACATGTCTGAGGGCAGGGGGGGCATCACGAACTTAATTGCTTGTAAAAAATTTAACAGGGGCTCTAAATCTCTGGGGCGCGCGCTTGTCGGGGCCGCGGGGGGCCGCATGCCGCCCACACGCGAGTAACATCGTGACAGGGAATATGGTCATGAAAACGCAATATGTCTGTACGAGTATATTTACTCAAATAATTTTAGGCTTCTAAAAAATCACCCTGCAAAATTAATACGTACTATGAAATATACTTTTGTCATTATTATATATAATATGAAATATATTTGAGCATCTCTTATTTAAAGGGAAAGTTATTTTAAAAATATTTTTACATGTTTCTTTGAATTGGTTTATTGCTATCATTAAATGTATATTTTTCTATGATATTTTTCAAATAGAATTTATCAAATGTGTACTGTTTTATTGCTATACTCATGTAGGTTCGGTTAAGTAATGGTGAAATTAGGAGATAATGAATTAACATATGTGTATATTTCATTAAAGACACATTATTAACTAATTGGTTATCTTTTAACTAAAATTATTAGTGTAGATATAAAAATATTCTAATGATTTATTTTTACTATATTATTCAGAAAAAACTAACACAATAAGTGCTAATGAATATGTTAGAATATTTTATACTACAAATTACAAAATTAGATATTGAATTAAGCGCCATTGTTAAAAAAAAACGAGATGAGCATTCAATAAATCCCCAGCTTCACTAATCTATATGACATATTGTTTGCAATAGAGTTCAAGAGAGTTCAATGTTACAATCACTATTATATCTCATGAAGCGAAAACTTTTTCAATGATCTCACAAAGCAGCCATTATGATTGTATCATTAGTCTAATTCAAAGAAGAAAAAAAGTGGCTGCGTCTAGATCACGAGCGAGATTATTAATTACTTTCGGAATATATCTTCTATACGTATCTACTGATGGGCATCGGACAAGAATTGATCATTGAAGTTATCAGTTGTCTGAAGATACTCGTAGCTATTTGTGTTCTTGGTGAAATGTTTCATGTTTCTTTGGACTCCTTTAGTTAGATGCAGTTTTATATTTTGTTACTCGCACAAATATTTGACTAAGGCTTTTATTGATTTTTAACACATTGGACCGTCCAATGAATGTTGCGTTTCTTCTTTCTTCGTGAAACTTTTACATTTGAATGGTTGAATTAAAATAGGCACTAAGTACCAAAAAAAAAAAAAAAAAAACTAAGTATGCAGTTTCATTCAATATGTCATATATAATGAAACTGTATGCTTAGTTTTTTTTGGTACTTAGTGCCTATTTTAATTCAACCATTCATTTATAGATCTATTTTTTTTATGCTTAATCAGTGGAAACTTCGAATTATCTAGAAATGATTTTTTTTAAATTTATTTAATTATATTAACTCATATAATTTCATCTCTTTAATTTGGTGACACAAATCATCATAGTTTGAGTGGATTGCCTATTTAAAAAAAAACTTTAAAAAATCAGAGTACATGGATATAGAAGAGGCGAAATGTGTACGTCGCAATATAAAAATCTGACGTTTTCACCACTCTGCCTACTCTGACAGGAAAATGGCATGTTGGTTTGTATGTATGTATTATATTTTTTATTTTTTCAAAAACATATTTTTTTTTACATAAATATAAATTGATGACGAAAATCTCTACAATTTCATGTGAGTTACGAACAGAATTTTGATCCAGAATGAGTAAAAAAAAACTTGGAATACACTCGGAAATCTGTAATATTGTTTTGTATTATACTTTCGTTATATACAGTACAACCCGGCTGGTTTATTGTCAAATGGCTATCTCTTTCAACCGACCAGGAATATGTTAAAGAGGTTTCCCTTTAATTGATATCTTTTTTATTTTTCCTACGTATGTTACTCATGAATTTTATAAATAACTTTCTATATTTTTTTGTTTGGTTGATTGGAAGAGATTCCCACCAGGCAATAATAAGCTCGCCAGTTTTTTTTACAACGAAGTGTTAAATAAACAAGTGAAAACCAGACATGATTTTTTTTATCTGGGTTCCAGCGGGCATAGAACCCGCAATCCTCGGGTTTGGAGAAAATAATTTTACCAACTAGGCCACGGAGGTCATTCATGTAAAACTGTTGCTTTAAAAGTTAAACTAATATTCGTCAAACGTTTTATATATTCATGGCAAAATACTGTAACTTTCAATAAAGTCAAACTATTCCCTAGATATATTATAATATTGTTTTTTTGTGTATCATTAAAATGATCATGTAATGAACTAAGGTTGATATGTGACCGGGGTCACATGCAGTGTGGACAAAGTGTGTAACCCTTACTGTATGTGTACAGCTCTGTAGTGTGGACGGTGTGAGGAGGCCAGAGTATTAAGACGTATGCCGGGCACCTGGTCGGCACCCTGCGGTCGACCCCTGACCCCCGGAACATTTCTCAAGCGAGAGCCTCGCGGTCTGTTTTACACGTTCACAGTTAATATATTATTAAAAATAAATATTTTTTTATTAAGATATCTTGACCATTTTGTCTTCTTGGTGCAACTGATTCGCATTTTGACAAACATCGATATGAATACATATGTTAGTTGAAGAAAAACAAAAGAATCAAGAAATTTTAAGTGGACACTTAATTTAATGGATGAGTTTACCGTCTTTCTTTTGTCGTATCCCCAGTCAATAAGATTTTCACCTGTGTCTTGCTTAAATTACATAAATATGAAAATATATTTTATACGGATTGTTGATTAATTATTTATTAACTTTATCATAAGCCCTCATCAACTTGACAACTTGTGAGATCTAATTATAAGTATTTACCACGTGAGTCAACTCTTGGTGTATTTCATAATTTTATATAAATCAAAAGCACATATCTCAATGCTTTGCATATATTAATAAAAAAAACACACCATATTTAAGAGTTCACACAAATTTTCACTATAATTTACTCCTCCTGCAAGCTTAAGTACTCAAATTCCTGTCGCAATAACAACCACACTCCTATCCATTTTTCACATCATTTTGCCTTTATTGAATTAGATATCACATTGTATGCAATAGGTGCCAGATATACATATTACATTCGAACAAAATATATTCTAACTCTGGGGATTGTGAATAGTTATGTGCCTTCGCTGGGTTCGTATTTTATATTTAGACATTAGAATAAAGTGTTGGAAAAGCAAATAATATGAACACTTTTAAAAAGTAAAACTTATTTAAGTGCGAAGAAAACTTAACAAAAACTATTGAATTAATTACTTCTTCATATTTAAAGCGAATATAAAACAATGAAAGAAGATGAAATATCGACATACCTACATGATTTAAAAAATAATTGATTAATAATTTAATTTCATTGAATTATATTATTATTCAATTAACTTAGATACTTTTTCAATTACAAAGATTCTAAAGCATGATTAAGAATGTATTTATATTTTTAAAATTTAACTACACCGTATTAAGGATAGTTGCTTATATTATTTCAAAATCTAAGACTGATGACTTAATTTTAATGTTCTATTTATACTCGTATAAGCGGAGTAATAAATATTGAGATATTTTTAAAGCTAGTAATTTTATCGTTTCTTTTGCCAATAATTTTGTCTATCGAAAATAAAATCTGTTTTTTGAAATTTATTATCGTGTAGTACAAGCTCACCGCAGCCTCCATTAGTATAGCTTTTAACGTCTCACTCGTCTGGCGTGGCGCGCGGCCCGCACCCACTATTTATATTACATGTATGTATATTATTACACGGTATAAATGTTTAATATAAAGCCGCGTGTTATTAAACTGTACTAAGCTGCACTGTGCTGTACCATACTGCAATACAGCCTTCTCGAGTTTCGCATGGACAGATGTTCCCGCTGGACATTTCAGGGGCAGAGGGGCTTTTTATTTATTTTCGGAAGTATTGGTGACTATAAAGGTTAATAGGTTTAGACAAAGAATTTGATGGATGCGTTTATTTAGTTTGTATAATATTTTGTTTATTTACTATATTTAGTTAGTTTCGAGTAAAATGAGATAAAAATTGATATCGTGTCTTAAATAAAACATATGGACGTATACGCGTATATGAGGGTTTTTAGAAGGGGTGACAATGTATGATAGAATAGGGAACAAATTAATTTAAAGTAAATGTGAATCTAAGGGAAAATTAAGATAAATTGTAAAAGCGGCATGAGAGGCGTATGAGTGTGGAAGAGGTGAAATAGTATATATGTTGAGATAAGAAACTATCTGTCATCTCTGCCTACCTCAGCAAGGAAATAGCGTTATGGTATGCATGTATGAAAGTTTTAATGCAAAAAGGATTTTACCCACAAAAAAAGTATTTGTTTTATATTATGTAAATTAAACATTTTAAAATTTATACGAATAAAAAATGCAACATGAATATATCTATATTTTTTACTTAAAAAAACGTTCAACTTGTAATCGTATTAAGCTAATAACTTTAACAAATATTAAAGCGATAAGTATTTTTTTAAATCCTATTACATAATAATATAGCTGATTCCCCTAAATACACAACAACCCATATTATCGGCTTTTTGTCAGATGGAACGTAAAAAAAACTATGAACACTACCCCCTATGATTTGGATAACAAATAAACCCATAATGAATATCAATTTGCGAGCCACTGCAGCAATAAAGCCATCATTTCACGTTATACCGTGACACAATCACAATGTTGCATTACACGCCTTGTATTTCATTATGTAACCGAATTCATTGAAAGACCTAGGCTAGCTATTTGACAGAACGGAACAAATCGTTTCAGAATGCACACACTACATTTTTTGCTGCATAGCACAATACGCTCCCCGAGGAAGTACTGTTGTTGTATTTGTTTTCTTTTCAATCCTTAAAGGTTTTGATCTTTTAAGTTGATACAGATACCTGGTTCTGGTCCTGGCTGAGGGTAAAAATATCAGTGTTATGTGACTATTTGAAGTGTAAATGTTTTCTTTCTCCGAGAGATGAAACTATAAATTCTATAAAGGCTACTAAACAAGGTCCAAATATCACAGACAATATACCAAATTCTATAATTTTCTGAGCACGTGTCGAATGATTTATTAACAGTCGATGCCAACTTCAAAATAACATCACATTTTTTTTATCAATCGACAAATGAAAATTGAATCTACATACAAACATATCAAGCAGTGTCCCTTGCAGAGTATATACAAATAATTTGTCTATCCATGCGCGCAACTTTTGTCTTCTCCATATTCATACATCTCGTCATCCACAATCTTCTATTATTCATACTTCTCACTTTAGTTTCTTTCAAAATGTGGTCCATTTGGTTCAGCCACGTTTTCCTCAGTCTGCCTCTTCCAGGCACACCTTGTACTTGAATACTCGCTTTGTCATTCTTTCATCATACAATCCATCAAAAATATTAGTCATATTGCATTTGCATCTTGTCTAGTAAGCTTAAGACTCGGAAAAAAAACAGGTGTATATCTGGCCTATGTTGATAAAAAAATTTATCAATCAGTAAGTCGTTTCTGAAGAATATAAATAGTTTGTTTAATAAATGGCATATATTGGATCAATATAGGCGGTGAGTGCACAAAAAATATAGTTTTGAAGGGTGGATGTATGCCTAGAATACACTTCATTCTATCAGTCAACATTTCAGCCTTAGTTTTTAGTACAAAATAGTGAGATACTCTTATAGTAGTTTATACTAAATAGAATAGTTAGGCACTCTGTCCTATCTGCCTACCCCGTCAGGGAATTGACATGATGGTATGTATGTATGTATATTACATTGTTTTGTTTTCACTGGGTCCAAAATCAGGCATTTGTTTAGTTTTTATAATTTATGACATGAAAATATCCTTATTGCTGTTTGTATTTTTCTCCCATTATGAAGACAGTTCTTATTTTTTTGGAATGGTGAGGAGCCCTCTCATTAGGAAAAACAACCTCTCCATGACAACTTCAAAAATCATTGCTCATCGCACCAAATAACTTTTTCTTGCTTTAACACCACTCAGGGAGAAGGTTATCCTTTCTCAATGATGGGCTCCTACCACTCATAGTTATTCTACTCGTATTTTGATATTTTCAATGTATATGCTGCATTAACTTTTTTGATTCATGCATAGGAGTTCATGACCATTATTCAAGAACTTCTTTTGTTTTAAATACTTGAAATTAGAGCAATATATTATCTATTTAAAAATGTTTATTATGCCTGCTTGGTATTATACAAATGATTTTTTTTGAGTTTCAATTTCATTACTTGATAAAATAAATCAAATACATATTTTACGGTCTGCATCAACTGTGGATTAAAAATAAAATAAATAGTAGCATATTCTCTACTAAAATGTACAAGTAGAATAATTTGTACATTTTTCAATCATGTCATCAGCCATTATTATTTAATTTATTGTCTATATACATTCAAGTTTTGAAAATGGAATAAAATATTTATTCAAATATTTCTATTCCTTCAAAAACATCAATGGTACTATAATAGTTTATTTCGAGTTATTAGTGAGATACTCTTATAGTAGTTTATGCTCGTACTTATTACAAATATAGTTGTGTGTTTCACTCCATAGATATTAAATATAGATTCTCGCCGTCGCGGTCGGTCATATTGATTCTCAGACATAATATACTCGTATTAACAACATTAAGTACAATATTGAATATTATTATTTATATCATATATTATATACGAATATATTTCAATGCTGATGACGTCTGCCTGCGGAGATACAGCTCTACCGAGATTTATTACGAACCCACTTGGAAAGCAGAACTGTTACAACTCACTAGAAATTATTTAAATCTTATAGTTTCTAGTAAAATGATAACTATTAGGTAGTATTCTAATACAGCATTCTTTTGAGTTTCAAAATTATTGAATTATTGTAATTAAAAACGTGTACGTTTGTTTATTAAATATTTAGAATATACGAGACAATTTATTTAAATGTTGCTTGTATTATCGCAATGTATATTAATGTTATTTAAACAGCAAATCTACGTATTTGAACAATAAATCTAGCTTCTCTTTAGTAAGCATCATATTTATTTACAATTTGTATTTAAAAAAAGTTTAAAATCAGAAAAGTGTATTTACCTAAATAATGTATAAATTTTAATTTTTCTCGAAGGTCTAAGAAAATGTTTTATTTAAGAAAAATCTTAATTAGGAACATTTAAAAACATTTATATGCGATATTGAGATTGCCATATTGAAATAACTTAGATTTTATCACTAGAAATGTCCATACTAATTAACATCCTTAAATATGTATTCAAAAATATAACCTCTGAATGAATTTTTTTTATGGTAAATACACATTTCTAATTTTATCGTTTAACATCTGTTAAAATCAAGTAATTATTTTTTTGAATTTTAATCAATAGAATAATTAGTTTTCATTTTGTTGGACGCGTATGCGTGTGATGGTATATTTTTTTGTTTAATTTAAAAAGGTGACGAAACAATTAAATGTTAAATTAATTTATTTCTAGGTGTTGGGGCAGTTTCGTTGTGCTGGAACGAAAGCCAATGCCCCATGCTGTTTTTAGGAACGTTTAAGTCTTTTTTGTTATTTTTCATTCTTTTATTTTGAGTATCCCGCTGGGGACCTAACATATTGCCCCTCTCATCACCGTGCCCCTGTCGATAGGCAGTGACCAAAAAAATATTCATCCACAAATGGTACATTGAATATAAAAATTACAATACAATTTTGTAATACACTGTCAAAGATATATTTTTTCTGAAAGATTACGATTTTTTTGCAATTTTCACTCTCGACGAGAGTTTGTTTACTGATTGTGTAGAAAACATTTAATTTAAAGTCATTTTTAGATACTTAATCACCCAAATATGTTATATTTATTCTTGTTTTAATTAAATACAAAGCCCAAATTTTGGGAACAAAAACGCGTTAAGTGAGGCATCAAAATGAACAGAACAAAACATGACAAATTTATTGCTAGATTTAACACGATAAAAGTAAATAAAAAGAAACATTTATATATTGTTTTATTTATTCTTGAGTCGTGCACTTTATTAATGATCCGCGATTTTTTATCTATTGTAATATGCTAATCAATATAAAGATATTTAAATTAACAGTCCACACAAGTTTAGACGATTTCGAAATAGGTAACTGTAAATCATTTTATATGAATTGGTCGGAAATTGTAAAATGCGCATTTGACACTTATTATTGTGCCATTTTAGTGATGACAAAACAAATAATGGAAAATGGTTTACGTACGGGATACTTTTAAGTTTTTATACAATCGTTTTGTAGGTGAGCCCGCCATTGACCGGGTGTCATCGAAACATTTCGTATAATTAATGAACTGCTCCGCCCTTAACACTGGATGTGTGGTCGCCCCAAACAATTCTCCTGGACATAGGGTGTCCATTTTGTACTCAAGTAGGGTTCCTTAATACATTTTTCGAGATTTGTTAAAAAATTATATAAAAAGTGGTTTGTGAAATATTTATAATCAATATATATGTAATGTTCCCAAATGACATGACTTTATTAAGAAGCTTTTCGGCTTCCTTAAAATACAACCATAAATTTAGTTGAAATTATAACTTTCATTTTATTGTGATTGATATTTTGATCTGTCAATGTGTACCTTTAAAAAAAATGTTTTCTAAAAAATACTTTAACAAAACTTCTTGATATAAAAAAAATATATCACTGTCATGTGAATTCAATTTTCAAATGAAAGAGGAAAAGTGTGTTAAGCGGGCAAGCAATTTAGAATAAGTATGATAAAAGTTATAAGGGAGGTTTAATTTTCCTCCACCTATTTGAAAGGAACGAAATTTATTTATTCATTTATTTATTTAACACTTTTATTGCAATACAATCTGGCGGGCTTATTGCCAGGTGGCAATCTCTTCCAGCCAACCAGACAAAAGTAAATGAAGCAAGTTACGTGGTCGCATAAATCATTCAAATGACTATCCATCCCCACGAAATCCATAAACATATACGCGAGAACATGCCCACGAACCCCACAAAGACGGACAATCACCCGAACATTATTTCTCATATAAAGTGAGATATCACCAATCAAAAGGAAAGGAAAGGATAGTGGAGAGGAAAGGAAAAGAAAAATCAGGAATGAAACACGTTATTTTACTGACTAGAAATTAAGAGTTTTTTCAGTCGCTTCTTAAAGCATGCCAAGGACGGAGCGAGTCTTATATTGGTTTGTAACTGATTCCAGAGTCTCACTGCATAGACAGTAAAGGACGACGTAAAGAAAGAAGAGCGATGAATTGGAAAGGCCAATAAACAATCTCTGTTTGAGCGTAGCGCTAATCCATGATTGGAAAGACGCTGAAAATTTTCGGCGAGATAAGAGGGTGCGGCGGGACAGTTAAGGATATTATACAATAGAGACAGTATGTGAATTTGGCGTCTATTTCTAACATTCAACCACTTCAATGCCTTCTGGTATGAAGTTATATGATCGTACTTTCGTAGGTTGAAAATAAATCTTAGACACACATTTTGAAGACGCTGTAATTTGTCCAGCTGTTCCTCTGTAACATCCAAGTAACATACGTTTAATAATTTTACAAATTAAACTGTGTTTAAATTGCATATGAGTTAGATAAAAAAGAACGGAAATATAAAAACTTGTCCATAATCTATTCAACAACGCGTTGTCTCCGCACCGGCCCACCTCACACGAGACCCCGGGAGAATGATAAAGATGTTCAGATGCGGTGATTACACAATGGGAACATCGGTGTTAACATGTTCCTTTCTTCTTGCTTCTCCTAGTCCTCTACCTTTATTCTCCTCGCTCCCCCTGCTTCCCGTCACATGCTCTCCTCACCCAGTGTTCTTCTTCTAATTTATTGGATATGAAAGGTATCCAAAAATGATTTGTGAGACTCCAGCTGACTTCCTTTTGGAATCACGTTATTCTATTTATTAACTTTGATATAAAAATTTGTTGTTTTTTTTAAACAATATTTGTCCGGAATGATTCGGGAAAGGATTCTACCGTTAGTTTAACAAATTAGAATGAAAAAAGGGCATCACATATTTTAAGAATGTCGATTCATAAATAAAGATTTCATTAATATAATAAAATAAAAGTTGTTTATAGATGACTATTAAAAAAATCAACGTTATTAGATCGTTTATAAATTTTTAAGACAGCTGTAATTAGAAACAAGAGATTTTTTTATCTCAGATTATTCAAAAGTTTTCAAAATCCTCATTGTTTAAATTAATGATCTGTGAATACCGTGAATCTACTTGCTTTGCATTAAAATGTTGAAATCAGTAGGGAAGATAATATTTTTTAAGCATAGTTCTAGCTTGGTTACATTTTGAATAATGTCAATTGAATGTTATGCAACTAAATACTAAATTAAATTGTTCTGTTGACTAGTAATAAGAAATTTTCTTCACGAAGAAAATAAATGTCTAAAAATGTACTATTTTAATGTAAGATTTATGTATATCACTAGATATAAATATAAATTCACTTCCTGAATGGCTGGCGATAGAACAAAACGATACAAATCTAAATCTACACACACACACAAGTATTACTACTGCTTAATAAATCATTGATTATATCTTAAATACAGAGAAGAAAAAATATTATCAAGACTAAAAACACCACATTAAAGTTGGTATTTACAGGAAAGATAACTCATTCTGTCAACAACCAAAAATGGTGACAAAACGATCCGACCTTCGGTGACGTCAAACCAGTCCATTGATCCAAAAGTCGTTTGGAGTAAAAGTCAACGACAGGTTTTCTCCGATTTTAGGTTAAATTTTTACGACGACCCAACACGTCTTCACATTAACAAGCAGTTAATCTGTTAGCTTCTTCACAAAGATATTAAGAGAGCGAGCTGGTAGAGCGAGAGACAATGCTGAAGAAAAAAAAACTCAATTTATGAAGGCTCTCCAAGAATTTGATACCCCCCTTGTTCAAAACAACACTGAATGATTTAATTTGTTTTGAAGGTTTAAGAAGACTATAAATTATTATTTTTTAACGTATATAATGCTTCGTTGGGTGTGTGGTATCTTTTTGTTAATGAATGAAGTTGTTTAATGTTTTTAATGTTCTGAAGTTAATATATCTTAATACGAGTTGAATCGAGTTCTGGAAATGATCTTAAATATGAACCAATTTTTAAAGATGATTTTGTATCGTTATTTTTTGTTAGTTTTGGGGAGTTTCAATAAAAATCGCTCAAAAAGAAGTCTTTCTGTTTTGCAAAAATAATGAGCATACTTAATTATTACCTTTGATATTGAATAGAGATTTTAGCATGGTAAGATTTTTTTTCTATGACAAATTTTCTATATTTTCAATTTCTTCTTTTAAATATACACTATGGAGTTGAAATTTGAACTCATTATTGTACAGTAATTCGTTTTATACAACTCGGGTTTTTTGCTTATTGGCAATTTCTTCCTGCCTAATCAGACGACACTAATCTTTTATGACGTTAGTTTTCATATTGTATTTATAAATTTAAAATGTTCTTTCAAGTAATATAGATATGATTTTCATACATTTTTTAAGATGATTTACATAAAATATTATCTGACAAGTTGTGACTCGAAAATTTACGAAGATAAAATTGTGTTATTTTTATTTCTTCAATACGACTTAATTTCACAATTGACTCAAATAAAAAAATGACCATAAATATTATGTTTCCGTTACGTTTTATTTATTGGTGTAATTCAAAATTCTTATTTCATTCAACATTTAATTTGTACGTGCTTGACATATTGATACATAACAGAAACCCGTTCTCAAGATGGGAGATAAAACATTATACGAATATCAAGCTAATTTAATCTTTATATATACATATGGTAGCATTATATGAAAAAGTTTAATATTGAAGAAAAATAACTTTTAATGTTTTTTATACAGAGGCGTCCCTGGGTATACGGTATCGTAAATAGTAATAATAGAACAAATGTATATCAAAGTAAATGCTGCTCATAAATACCAATACATCAATTCATTGGAATAAGGTATGCATATAATGTTTATATCACGATGCCATCAAGTATTCTATCTACCTGGTCAGTGGAATAAGGTATTAATATAACGTTTACATCACTATGCCACCAAGTCTTTAATCTACCAGGTCATTGGAATAAGGTATGAATATAATGTTTACATCACGATGCCACCTAGTCTTCTATCTACCAGATCATTGGAATAAGGTATGAATATAATGTTTATATCACGATGCCACCAAGTCTTCTATCTACCAGGTCAAGGACACCTCCTGGTATTTGAGCAGTTAAGGAGATTGATAAGAGTTAATGATTAAACAGGATGATACGTTTAATTGTTCGTGTACCTCGAATTAGTGATAGGTTAGTGATCTAATTAATGTATAAAATTTACAAAGTTTTTGCATTTATATTTCAAAAAAGTACCTACGTCAACTGAAATATATCTCATATGATTATATGTGGATAGTTTTTACAATAAAATATTCACTTTGTCGTGAAGATTTTTTTTTAAATATTCCAATAATAATTTAAACATTATAGTAATTGTTAAATCTCTCCGACTTACTTTTCTCTGGACCTGAGACTTATCGGAGAGATGTCGTGAAAATAAATTTATATGTACAATAAGTGAGTACTATATAAATAATTATTAGAGCTTCCAAAAAATATGGAAGACATTTTAAGGGTTCCCTTCGATTGAATCAACTACTTGTTAAAATATTAACTTTTTTCAAACGTAATGCAAATTCTTATCCTGGTAATGAATCCCAATTAATGTAAATTCTTCAGCCGCCTCTGTGTACTGTAACATCATTTTATTATTTATAATTCATTAAATTATGGTTGTTTCAATTCACTGGACAAGAAGTTAAGATTCATGACTTTGAATCTTGTGCGTTCGGTTCAAGAATTGATAAAGCAATCGATAAGTAGATTAATATTGATTAAAGAATGGAATACAGATTGATTAAGGAATAGAATCCAAATAAAGAAAATTTAAACATCTCAGTATTTATTATTTTTTAATACTTCGTTACGGGTAAATAATTTTACTAATTAATATGAATAAATTGTTTTAATATGATAATTTTGTTGTATTTTGCGTAGTTAAATCTTTGCTATATCAGATACAAACATATATATAGGCATATTCAAATTGATAGGGTTATATAATTTTTATATATTCAACTTCAATATATTTACCTATCGACTTATCCGGCAACGACGACTATTACGATTCGAGAATTTATTCAGCGATTTTAATACTGAGTCACTAAATTTTAATACTGAGTCACTAAATTTTAATACGGAGTCACTAAATTTTTACTGAGTCACAAAATTTTAATACGGAGTCACTAAATTTTAATACTGAGTCACTAAATTTTAACACTGAGTCACTAAATTTTAATACGGATTCGCTAAATTTTAATACTGAGTCACTAAATTTTAATACTGAGCCACTAAATAATTTAATTTTTATATCTACAAATAAATTAAGGAAATAAAAAAAACCATCGTCAGGTATATTTTTTGTAGCACAGAAAAATGGTACAATTAATCGTTTAATTTTCCTATAAATACATTATTTTCAAGCCTTGATACCAATCAATGCCCCCCGGGGCCTAGTTGGTATGAAGCCTGTCTTTCAGCCCGAAGGTTGGGGATTTAAATCCATCTGGAACCCAGATTTCATGAAAAGGATTCCAGTCTGGTTTTCACTTAAGGTTTCTTTAACAAATTTCTGGTTGGTCGGAAGAGATTGCCACATAACAATACACCTACCAGGTTGTAATATATACAACAAAAGGGTAATACAATACAGTCAAAACGGCATACAAGTATGAATGAGTGAATGAACGAATAAAATGACAAAAAAATACCATAACTTTTAAACATAATCACGTTATAAAACTTTCAATAACACGTCATTTATGATTCTTACAATAAAATAAGAAGATAATTATCCATAAACTTCGTAAAAAATAAAAGAATCGTAGAAGCGAAACCGATTTGGATTCCTTGTCCCGCTCGATAACTGAATCGCGGCAGTTGACAGTGAGTATTAATTTAATATATACTCCGTATATCGAAGAGTATTCGTTTAAGATATATTCCGAATATCGAAGAGTATACATTTAAGATATATTCCGAATATCGAAGGTCCGAAATGAATTAGCTTCCAGAGATGATTGCCTCGCGGGAGGAATTTTTATTACGAACTCAGGACACCCAAGCGCGAGCTCGAAGCGATCTCGACGTCGGCCGAGTCTGATTTGGGTTCGAATTAGTTTATGTTTTTTGTAATATTTTGTGAATTTATTTGAGTTTCATTTTTTAAGACATTTCAGTTCCTTCCAAATAAAACCTGACGAATTATTTGTTTCTACTTAAACTTAATCAATAAAGATGTAAGGCACTCTTGATAAATTGTATGTAATTAAATTCGGAACTAAACAAATAAAACAATATTATATCTTTGGTTTGTTATAAGAAAATATTTTGCTTAAAATTTGCCTTAAAATATTTACAGAGTTAACCCGATTTCAGTTAATTGGATCCTTAACGTTAAAACGTTATATACTCGTACCTATTAAAGGTATAAAAGTTAATTGAACTTGAAAACTATTGGTTAATTGAACTCCTGCTGAAAATTTAATATTTTCAGAAGCCTAATAAATATTACACATTACATATTTTCATATTTTGATTACAACTTACAATTTATTTTAATTAACTACATTTTAATTAACCTCTGGCTCTTTTGTATGTTGACTTTGACTTTTATAAAGTTAATTTAGATGTTTTGAAGGTTTGTATTTGTGACCAATTCGACGTCCGACTCCCAAGTGTTTGGGCCAATATCACACACTAAATTAACGCGAAGCGGAGCGACACGTTGTGTTTTTGGGGACGAGAAGAAACATTGAAGGCGCTTTGTATTTCGAGGATAAAACCACAATATAAAGAACGCCCTAGGTGGCGATCGCTTTTTATGAGATTCTTCTTCAAAGTTTACGGGTCTCTTGGAATTTTTGATAATTATTTTTTAAGCGCTATCAAATGTGAATGACTCAATCAGAAAGGTCAGTTAGTTGTTTTATATATGACAATCTTTCAAATTAATTCACAATTTCCGAAATAAAATCATTATTGTAACAAGTAGGTATATTTTCCATGCGTAAAAAATATCTTTATTTTAAAATCAATCTTATCCATTTTAATTGTCTTATACAGTTTTAATATTTTCATCTAAAAATATTATTACTCAATAAATTTATTGTTTTAAGTGTTAAAAACTTTCACTAGCATTATTTATTTCATTTAAAGAAAATGCACTTTTTAAATAGTTTTGTATTTAAGTGATGAAACATTTTGTGGTTATCATTTACTTCAAAATAAAAGAAACAATATTGCAACATTGAATTTGTTGCTTCTAATTTAAATACCATGTTGATCTATAAGACTTGTAATCGTAATGTAATAAACTATTTTTCTATAAAACTACTGCAGTATTTTTAACACATTTTTTTATGTTGTTAATACTATGACAAAATAGCACGTTTACAGGTAATTATCAATTTAAAGTAGCCTTAAAGCCGTCATGTATAAATTAATTACAAGCTACTTTACAATTACTTTCAGAAATACATGTTTTATGAATTTTCTGTTTTGGACAGTGCTAGCAAATATTACTACATGAAAATATCTATCTATATGGTATAAAGATTTTTTTTATAAAACTGATAAAACATTGTACCAAAGACTTAGATGAGAATATATTTTAGTTTATTTGGCTTCTTATACAGATCAGAAACACTTTTTTGGGTTCTGTTGAGAATCGAACTCGAAACCCCTAGTTCTGAAATGAGGCGTTCTACCATCTAGGGTCTAGATTCTACCATCTAGGGCCTAGCCTAGATTCTAGGCAACAAAGGTTGTATAGTCCTTTTTTGAACCCTGCTTTTTAAATAATAATTTGTAATGTTTCATCCAAAATACAATTGAATTCGCGACCGGGCCAGCGTTCCCAATCTCACGGTGTGATATCGGCCGCATGCGGTAGGCGGCCTGGGCAACCGGCCCCGACACTTAGGCTATGTAATTATGATGCTCCGTAACCACCCCGGGCCGCGATGTCTTACGTCTAAATTATTTTCGGCCTTTCATGAGAGAAATACGGCCTAATAGCATCTGGACCTCCTCTTCACGCCGCCCGGGCTCGTCGCTTATACAGACGTATATATGCATATTAGATCCAAACTAAAAAAAAATACATATTCTTTGGACAATTTCTCATCAGTGCAAAAATTAATAAAACTGAATCTGGAGCAAATTTTCCATAAATGTTTAAATACAAATAAGTGGGGTGGTTATAAACCATACAAAATATTCTCAAGATGACTTATTAAAACGAACCAATAAGCCATATGGCTGCCATGACCATGGCGCATGATGACCATGGCTCATGATGACCAAAAGAGCTAACTCTAATTGAGACATAAAAAGAAAGCCAGGAGAAAAGAAGTATTTTAGACATGAATAACACTGAGAATCAGAATAAAAATGTTTATTTGAAGTACCGAATCGAATTTGGTTTATCTGTGTATTAACCACTTCATGCATCTCATAACATAGTTTTAATCGACCAATGATAACGGCCTTACAACCACATTTTAAACATGTCTTTTTTGCTTTTTATTAATATTTCGTCGTAAATCTATTTTTTTATGATATTCCATCTCCACCCCTAAATTTGCTAACATTTTATTCGTAGAATAGAAAATTGTAGCATTCATTTAGGTAATAGAAAAGAAATACAAATTTAAAAAAAATTTAATTTTAATATTTTCGGAAATGAAATATTGTAGTTTTTAAATTGATATGAAATATCGGAGAGAATTACTTAGTTATAAAAATCTGAACTAAAAAGTTAAGTATATCTTTATGGTTATATCTTTAAAAAATATCCCATACAAACTTGTCATTGGTGACCGTAACGTTAGCTCAATTATTTCAAAGGTGGTGGAATGAGGGTTGGGTCTCTTATGCATATATGTTGATACATTCTGTGTTATTTATTTACTTATATGTTTCTGATATGTTTGGACGATTTGATTTGTGACGGTGAGTTATAATATTGCTTCAAATGGTTTTTAAAGAGTCTCAAACTGGATGTGTTACCATTATTAATGTCGATGTGTTTGGTGTTTTTTTTTTTCAAGAGTGTAAAATGATTTAGTTTGGATTTTTATTTTTTAAGGATCTTAACATAAGACAGTAGTTTGCTTAATCTTGGTTAAATAATGTTTTAAAAATATTTTGAAATCAATAAAAGTTTATCCAATCATGCAATACTTCTTAAGTTTGCGACAATAAATTAGATATACGCACATTTTTATCCACTGAGTCATTCACGATTAATTCTCAATTGTATTTAGGCATTTCACTAAATTATGTGTCAAATTTTGATAAACTTGTTATTTAACCATTTCTTTATTGTCTACTAGTATATTAGTAAAATGTATTTAAATCGCACATAGAAAATTTGTTACTTAAATGCAATGCTTGGCAGAAAAATACCTTTATCATTCAAGCGGAATAGCACAGTGCGGGGTTCAAACCAGCGACTTTCCGTACAGAATTCCAAAGCATTAAGGATCCGCCACGCACCTCAATGTTGATTTATCAAAAGAAAAAAATAGGCTTGATAAAGTGTTAGTTGGTTTTGTTTCATTTTATTCAAATACGTTTTATATTTTTCAATTTGAAAGCAAAATTGTAAGATTTTTTTGTGCAAGTACTAACAACTTCATTGGAAATTAACATAAACAATAAACATAGGCAAGTGGTCTTAAATTGTTCTCAGAAGTCGTAAACCGACTACCTGTTCTACTTATTAACTGGAGAGAACTCGCATAGGATGCTGGACACTTGTTACAATGTACAGTTGTTGTTTTAGAAATAATAGTGGAATAGAAAGTTTGATTTCAGAGTTAATTATTAAATGTTTTTTTTACAGATAAAAAAATATTGTAAGTTTTTTTAGTAAAGTTTAATAACATTAAAGCTAGTGAAACATTTAGTCATTGGACACGTCTTTCAAGTTTACCATTACAATTGTTTATAGTATTCTTCCTAACCTCTTCAGGCCTGAATTAATTCTAAAGTTTTAAAAAAATATTCTTGCTTGTGAGTGTATCATTTACGCAAAATGTAACATAATGTTTAGACAGATGGCGCCCAAAACGTTCAAAGTCGATAATACAGTATCTTACACTTCATGTGTGTAAGATGCTGTATTATCATATATAACATAAATATTCCACAAAGTTGTTTACAAAGTATATATGAACTCTATGTCAATCATAATGGAGACCAGGTCTGAAGAGTTTAAAAAGGTAAAATTTACTATTTTATTCGGTTTACTTTACCACAATTTAGATAAATTGACCAACGTTAGTTAGTACGATAATAAATATAAAAAAAATATTATTATTTACTGTTATTAAATAAATTGGTCGGAATTAATTTAAACGATTGGTAGGCATATATTTGTATTGAAAACAAACTCTTTGTAACTTCTATTTTCTCTCTTCAAAGAATATACTTATCCAAATCGACACATTACTTATCTAAATTATATACAAAAAGTACATAATTTGCAATATTACCCATTCCCCCAATGCAATTTGTATTCAGATTACATCTCCGCTTCAAATCTTTTGAAACCATTCATTAAACATCTGTTCATACCAGCTCGTGTCTATTGCAAAATTACGCCAACACTATTGAAAAAAAAGGCATACAAAAGAACTTGAAATATAATACATTTGTAACTAACACAAATAACTAACTATCCAGTAGCTTAGTTATTGTTGGAGAACAATAATTAGTCATTTTGTTGTTTTATTTCAGTATTGCACCCCCTACATAGTTCATTGTTAAGTGTTGAGATGTTAAGTGAGGAATTCGACATTTTTCACCAGGAATATGACAAGTGGCTTTTATTTTGTTTTTCTGTCTTTTTTGTTGTTCAAGTGCGAATATCTTTTGTTTAAATTTACATAATTGTTATAATAATGACCTCATCAAGTATCGTGGATGAGTGTATTGTCAGATTATTTATAGACCAATGATTTTTAATGTCAGGCGTTAAAATGTTATTATTTAAGATGTTTTAGTATCATCATTATTTAAAAAATATTTTGAAATATTAATTTAATATTTTAAGAATTCGTATAACTGAGTTTTTTTCAATATATGTATTTTTAAGTTTTTTAAACGTCATAAGTTTATAAAGAAAAAAATACTTTTTTTCATATGTATACATATTCCGAGGAAATTATTAAATTTTATGTTATTATCGTAGGACGAAACACATTCTTTTTAAATAAACATATAGTGAATAAAAGCAGATTTTTTAAGAAATTACTTTAAACAATAAATCCACCATATGCATGAAAGTGTTAAATATCGTTATTACTAAACAATAAATCCACCATATGCATGAAAGTGTTAAATATCGTTATTACTAAACAATAAATCCACCATATGCATGAAAGTGTTAAATATCGTTATTACTAAACAATAAATCCACCATATGCATGAAAGTGTTAAATATCGTTATTACTAAACAATAAATCCACCATATGCATGAAAGTGTTAAATATCGTTATTACTAATAAATCCACCATATGCATGAAAGTGTTAAATATCGTTATTACTAAACAATAAATCCACCATATGCATGAAAGTGTTAAATATCGTTATTACTAAACAATAAATCCACCATATGCATGAAAGTGTTAAATATCGTTATTACTAAACAATAAATCCACCATATGCATGAAAGTGTTAAATATCGTTATTACTAAACAATAAATCCACCATATGCATGAAAGTGTTAAATATCGTTATTACTAAACAATAAATCCACCATATGCATGAAAGTGTTAAATATCGTTATTACTAAACAATAAATCCACCATATGCATGAAAGTGTTAAATATCGTTATTACTAATAAATCCACCATATGCATGAAAGTGTTAAATATCGTTATTACTAATAAATCCACCATATGCATGAAAGTGTTAAATATCGTTATTACTAATAAATCCACCATATGCATGAAAGTGTTAAATATCGTTATTACTAAACAATAAATCCACCATATGCATGAAAGTGTTAAATATCGTTATTACTAATAAATCCACCATATGCATGAAAGTGTTAAATATCGTTATTACTAAACAATAAATCCACCATATGCATGAAAGTGTTAAATATCGTTATTACTAAACAATAAATCCACCATATGCATGAAAGTGTTAAATATCGTTATTACTAAACAATAAATCCACCATATGCATGAAAGTGTTAAATATCGTTATTACTAATAAATCCACCATATGCATGAAAGTGTTAAATATCGTTATTACTAATAAATCCACCATATGCATGAAAGTGTTAAATATCGTTATTACTAAACAATAAATCCACCATATGCATGAAAGTGTTAAATATCGTTATTACTAAACAATAAATCCACCATATGCATGAAAGTGTTAAATATCGTTATTACTAAACAATAAATCCACCATATGCATGAAAGTGTTAAATATCGTTATTACTAATAAATCCACCATATGCATGAAAGTGTTAAATATCGTTATTACTAATAAATCCACCATATGCATGAAAGTGTTAAATATCGTTATTACTAAACAATAAATCCACCATATGCATGAAAGTGTTAAATATCGTTATTACTAATAAATCCACCATATGCATGAAAGTGTTAAATATCGTTATTACTAATAAATCCACCATATGCATGAAAGTGTTAAATATCGTTATTACTAATAAATCCACCATATGCATGAAAGTGTTAAATATCGTTATTACTAATAAATCCACCATATGCATGAAAGTGTTAAATATCGTTATTACTAATAAATCCACCATATGCATGAAAGTGTTAAATATCGTTATTACTAATAAATCCACCATATGCATGAAAGTGTTAAATATCGTTATTACTAAACAATAAATCCACCATATGCATGAAAGTGTTAAATATCGTTATTACTAATAAATCCACCATATGCATGAAAGTGTTAAATATCGTTATTACTAATAAATCCACCATATGCATGAAAGTGTTAAATATCGTTATTACTAAACAATAAATCCACCATATGCATGAAAGTGTTAAATATCGTTATTACTAAACAATAAATCCACCATATGCATGAAAGTGTTAAATATCGTTATTACTAAACAATAAATCCACCATATGCATGAAAGTGTTAAATATCGTTATTACTAATAAATCCACCATATGCATGAAAGTGTTAAATATCGTTATTACTAATAAATCCACCATATGCATGAAAGTGTTAAATATCGTTATTACTAATAAATCCACCATATGCATGAAAGTGTTAAATATCGTTATTACTAAACAATAAATCCACCATATGCATGAAAGTGTTAAATATCGTTATTACTAAACAATAAATCCACCATATGCATGAAAGTGTTAAATATCGTTATTACTAATAAATCCACCATATGCATGAAAGTGTTAAATATCGTTATTACTAATAAATCCACCATATGCATGAAAGTGTTAAATATCGTTATTACTAAACAATAAATCCACCATATGCATGAAAGTGTTAAATATCGTTATTACTCAATAAATCCACCATATGCATGAAAGTGTTAAATATCGTTATTACTAATAAATCCACCATATGCATGAAAGTGTTAAATATCGTTATTACTAATAAATCCACCATATGCATGAAAGTGTTAAATATCGTTATTACTAATAAATCCACCATATGCATGAAAGTGTTAAATATCGTTATTACTAATAAATCCACCATATGCATGAAAGTGTTAAATATCGTTATTACTAATAAATCCACCATATGCATGAAAGTGTTAAATATCGTTATTACTAATAAATCCACCATATGCATGAAAGTGTTAAATATCGTTATTACTAATAAATCCACCATATGCATGAAAGTGTTAAATATCGTTATTACTAATAAAT
Organism: Odontocerum albicorne; assembly: GCA_949825065.1. Classification (NCBI taxonomy): domain Eukaryota; kingdom Metazoa; phylum Arthropoda; class Insecta; order Trichoptera; family Odontoceridae; genus Odontocerum; species Odontocerum albicorne. The sequence goes on from OX463841.1 coordinate 11,644,921, forward strand.
CCACCATATGCATGAAAGTGTTAAATATCGTTATTACTAAAAAATCCACCATATGCATGAAAGTGTTAAATATCGTTATTACTAATAAATCCACCATATGCATGAAAGTGTTAAATATCGTTATTACTAATAAATCCACCATATGCATGAAAGTGTTAAATATCGTTATTACTAATAAATCCACCATATGCATGAAAGTGTTAAATATCGTTATTACTAATAAATCCACCATATGCATGAAAGTGTTAAATATCGTTATTACTAAAAAAAACATTAATATTTTTGTAAATTTTTATTCTAATATTTTCTAGTGCAAAGTATTCTCGAGTAATTTAAAATCGATATATTTTTAAGTGGCATCTATGATAAAAGATCCATTTAATGTACAATATTTTTATGAAGCTGTTTGAAAAACTATTTTTGTATTTTTTTTAAATTCTGTTACATTATTTCTCTTCAAAATAATAATAAATAGTTTGCATAGTATCCCATTACATTCGTTTTCGTTTAAAAGCAGATTAGCTTCCTCGATAACAGAGCGATTGTTGATCGAACCAAGTTGTCCTATTGTCGACCAGGGGTTAGTATATCGACGATACAGGGGAGGAATATTGCAATATGTTTTGAAGGGTGGATTAGATATCTAAACCGACATCTGAAACATTATTTCCATTGGATGAATGGATTCAAATATATATATATATATACGAGGCGTATCCAGAAAGTAAGTGTACTGAGGCTCTCACGACCGGATGGATTTTATTTTCGACATGTTGGCTACACTTCCGTGTAGCCTGACCCTTCCGTGTAGCCTGACCCTTCCCCTCCGCAACGAGACCGGTTCGAGGTCAGTACGTTGAGAAGTATCGACACGACAACACGTTTCGTGAAAAATGTCAAACCAATCTCCTGCCAAGTGCGAAATTTTGTAAAAAAGCAAGAGTTTTTGAGGCGCTGCAAACTCCATGGAGATGAGTTTCTCCGCTCCATCGTTACTGGAGATGAAACTTGGGCTGCACACTACACGCCTGAAACCAAACGCCAGTCTCAACAGTGGCGTCACACCTCTTCACCCTCCGCCAAAAAGTTCAAAACCACAATTTCAGCCAAGAAAATCATGGAATCCGTGTTTTGGGACTGTCAAGGCATAATTTTAATTGAATATATGCCTCAAGAAGAGACCATCAACTCTGCAAGATACTGTGAGACCCTAAAAAAATTGTGGAGAGCGATTCAGAACAAGAGAAGAGGTATGCTGACAAAGGAAGTCTGCCTGCTGCACGACATTGCAAGACCACACACGGCCAACGCCACGAAGGAACTGCTCGCCTCGTTTAAATGGGATGTCCTGAACCATCCCGCGCATTCCCCTGACCTAGCACCTTCAGATTACTATCTCTTTACCTCCCTGAAGCTGCACATGGGTGGAAAAAGGTTTTCAACCGACGAGGAGGTAAAGGAGGAGGTGGAGAAGTGGACGGAGGGGTTGGCGGGAAACTACTTCGAGGAAGGCATCAAAAAGTTGATACCCCGCTTCACCACCTAAATTGAGAGGAATGGCGACTATGTCGAAAAATAGCTTACATATGTACTACGGTAACCACGTAATTTTTTTGTTTAAATAAAAAAAATTGTAACCTACAAAAATTCAGTACACTTAGTTTCTGGATATGCCTCGTATATGATATGAAGATTTATGTTTTTTTATAAATATGTTTTGTTTAAATATTGATTTTATTATAATACTTAATACTTTTGTTTCGCATTTTATGCACTTTCGACGTGTTCTCAAATATTTTTCCGAGATCGTTAAACAGGCACAGATAATCAAGTAAGATTTTCGTCAATAATCTTATATATTTTTAAAATAGCCCCGTATACAATAAGTAAAGTAATAAATTACATTGTCGAATAACGGAAAGTCACTTACCTCTATCGACGATTTTCCCAAAAAGGTTCTTCCCTCTTAGGAAGTTGGTCGTGGAACAGTTCCATCTCCTGTGCCTGAACTGGAACTGACACTCGGCGATAGCCTGGTTGGCTCCCTTCACCACAGCCGATAGCACCCCGGGGTTCTCCCTCGCCAGCCGTCTCTGCTTCATCCTCAGTATCTTTCGTACCATGGTGTCCATGTGCAGATCTGCTTGTGGTGTGGATAGAGGCGATAAGTTATTTGGTTCTCCTATTTTCGCAATCCCCCTGAAAAAATAATGATGGTGTAATTGTAAAATATTCTTAATGATTAACCACAGTGAACAAGTCTACTCGTACAATAATTGTGCAACAAAAATGTTTTACGAGTAAGTTATGATCATTGATCTATCGATAGTTATTTCCTTGATTC